>PVIW01015768.1:0-18678 GCA_004026585.1 Noctilio leporinus | reverse complement strand
GGGGGACAGAGGGGAGCAAAAAGGGGATGGATATAATACAACAACAATAAAATTTAAAAAAGAAATAGATAACAACCAGCACAACAGCCAGTCAGTGTTAAGTGAATCAAAATTATACCAATTTTTTTTGGTCAGGTCAGCAAAAAAAAAAAATTTTTTTTTTTTCGTGTGACATAGAATTTTAGTAATTAGTTTATGTGTGCCATGGGATTAAAAAAAGTTGAAAATCAATGGCCTAGAAGGTGCAAAACCCTGAGATCTAATGACAAACTTGTTTATCTCACTTGTTCAAGCATATAACATTTCCAATAATTTTCTTCTACCAGAGCACACATTAATTTTTTAATAGATTTTATTTAGTTCATTCAGTCCCCTTATATCCCAGTCACTCCAGCAATCACCTCACTGTTGTGTATATCCTTGAGTCATTTTTCCTTTTTACTCAATCCCTCCATCACCTAACATCCCCCCATTCTAGCAGTCATCCTGCTTCCTATCAATGAGTCTTCCCCACATTTCCTTGTTCAGTTTGTTCATTAGATTCTACATATGAGTGAAATCATTTGTATTTCTCTGACTGGCTTATTTCACTTAGCATAACATTCCCCAGGTCTGTCCATCATGTCACAAAAGATAAAATTTTCTTCTTCTTTTTACGGCTGAGTAGTATTCCATTGTGTAAATGTCCCATAGTTGTTTTATCCACTCACCTACTCATGGACACGTAGGCTGCTTCTATATCTTGCTGATTACAAATAATGTTGCAATTACATAGGGGTGTTTATATTCTTTTGAATTACTGTTTGCGAGTTTTTTGGATATAATCCCAGAAGTAGGATTGCTTAGTCAAACGGCAGATCCATTTTTAATTTTTTGAGGTACCACCATACTCCTTCGCACAGTGATTGCACCAGCCTGCATTCCCACCAAAAGTGCAAAAGGGTTCTCCTGTCTGCACATCCCTGCCAGCACTTGTTTCTTGTTAATTTATTGATGATAGCCACCCTGAAAGATGTGAGGTGATATCTCATTGTGGTTTTAATTTGCATTTCTCTGATGATTAGTGACATTGAGCATCTTTTCATATTCTATTGGTCATCTGTACATCCTCTTTAGAGAAGTATCTATTTAGGCTTTTTGCCCAATTTTTAATGGCATCTTTTTTTTTTTTTTTTTTTTTTTTTTTTTTTTTTTTTTTTTTTTTTTTTTTTTTTTTTTTTTTTGGTGTTGAGTTTTTTAAGTTCTTTATAATTTTTGGATATTAAGTTCTTATCAGAATTATCAGCCAATGTTCTCCCATTTTGTAGGTTGTCTTTTTATTTTTTTGGTGATTTCCATTGTTTGCAAAAACACTTTAATTTGATGTAGTCCCAGTTGTTTATTTTTTCTGTTTCCTTGCTAGGGGAGATATATACAATAAAATAGTGCTATGAGCAATGTCCGAGATTTTGCTGCCTATATGTTCTTCTACTATTTTTATAATTTTGGGTCTAACATTTAAGTCTTTGACCCATTTTGAATTTATTCTTATGTGTGGCACAAGAAGGTGGTCTAGTTTCATTTTTCTAGACATATCTGTCCAATTTCCCTAACATCATTTGTATTTGTTGGATAACTATCAACAAGGCCATTGTATGTGCTTTCTTCCTCTGTCAAATATTAATTGGCTGTAAAAATATGGGTTTGTTACTAGGCTCTCTGTTCTGTTTCACTGATCTATATGTTTGTTTCATGCCAGTACTATGCTGTTTTGAGTAATATAGGTTTATAGTATGGTTTCATATTAGGTAGTGTGATTCCCCCAACTCTGTTCTTTCTCAGGATTGCTGCTGCTATGTGGGACCTTCTGTGGTTTCACATAAGTTTTTGAAATATTTGTTCTAGTGTTGTGAAATACATCAATGAAATCTTGATAGGAATTGCACTATATCTATAGATTGATTTGGGTAGCATGGACATTTTATTTATATTAATTCTTCCTACCCATCAATATCCATGTACTCCCACTTATTTGTATATACTATTTGTTTCTTCAGTGTCTTACAATTTTCTTAGTTGAGGTCTTTTATATCCTTGATTAAGTTTATTCTATGTGTTTTATTCTCTCTGTAGCAATTATGAATGGGATTATCTTTTTCAGTTTATGGTTGCAATACAATTATTTCATATTTTCCCCATTGCTCTTCCCTGTCCACCCATTCCAACCCCTCTCCCACAGTCAATTCTCACCATATTGTCCATGTCCATGGGCCTTTCATTTTAGCTCCTTGACTAAACCCTCCCCCTTCTCTTCCCACCTTTTCCTCTCCTCCTACCCCTCTGGCCACCATCATTCTGCCCCTTGTTTCCATGTGCCTGGTTCCATTCTGCTCAACTGGTTTGTTGTTGCTGTTCTTCATTAGTTTTCCATATTTGGTGAGATCATATAGTATTTTTCTTTTGCCACTTGGCTTATGTCACTGGCTATTATTATAGATAGCATAATACCCCTCAATTCCAACCATGCTATCGCAAAAGATAAGAGTTACTTATTTCATTCTGCTGCATAGTACTCCATTGTGTAAATGTACTACAGTTTTTTTATCCATTTATCCACTGATGGGCACTTAGGCTCTTTCCAGCACTTGACTATTATAAATAGCACTGCTATCAACATAGAAGTGCAAAGGTTCTTCTGAATTGGTGTTTCAGGGTTCTTCAGGTATAGTCCTAACAGTGGAATTGCTGGGTCAAAGGGCAATTCCATTTTCAGTTTTTTGAGAAAATTCCATACTGTTTTCCATATTGGCTGCACAACTCTGCATTCTCACCAACAATGCACTGGGGTCCCCTTTTCTCCACATCCTCAGCAGCACTTGTTTGTTGGTTTGTTAATGATGGCCTTTCTGGTCCATATGAGGTGGTATCTCATTGTGGTTCTAATTTGCATCACTCTGATGGCTAGTGACATTGAGCATTCTTTCATAAGTCTAAGGGCCCTTTGTATGTCCTCCTCAGAGAAATGTCTGTTCAGGTTCTTTGCCTGTATTTTAATTGGACTGTCCATCTTCCTGTTGTTGAGTCATATAAGTTCTTTATATATTTTGGAGATCAATCCTTATCTGAGGTTCATTGGCAAATATGTTTTCCCGTATGTTGTTTCCCTTTTCATTTTGCTATTGTTTTCTTTAGCTGAGCAGAAATTTTTTCATTTGATGAAGTCCCCTTTGTTAATTTTTTTTCCATTACTTCCCTTGCCCTAGAAGAAACATTGATGAAAATATTGGTGAATAAGATATCTAAAAATTTACTGCCTATGTTTTCCTCTAGGACTTTTATGGTGGTACAGCTTATATTTAAGTCTTTTATGCATCTTGAGTTTATTCTGGTATATGGTATAAATTGGTGGTTTAGTTTCATTTTATTTGCATGTTTCTGTTTAGTTCTCCCAACACCACTTGTTGAAGAGACTATTTTCACATCATTTTATGCCTCTTCACCCTTTTTAAAATATTAATTGGCTATTGAGACCTGGGTTTACTCCTGGGATCTCTATTCTGTTCCATTGATTTTTATGTCATTTCTTATGCCAGTACCAAACTGTTTTTATTACAGTGGCCTTGTGATATAGTTTGATGTCAGGTGTTGTGATTCCTCCTACTTTGTTCTTCTTTCTCAAGATTGCTGTGACTATACAGGGTTGTTTCTGGCTCCATATAAATTTTTAAGTATTTTTCCTAGATATATGAAATATGTCATTGGTATTTTAATAGGAGTTGCATTGAATCTATAAATTGCTTTGAGTAAAATGGGCATTTTAATGATGTTAATTTTTGCCATCTATGAACATGCTTCCATTTATTTGTATCTTCCTTAATTTCTTTCTTCAGTGTTCTCTAGTTTTCTGAGTACAGGTCTTGTATGTCCTTGGTTAAGTTTATTCCTAGGTACTTTATTTTCCTTATTGCTATAGTAAATAAAAATTTTTTTAGTTTCTATTTCTGATGTTTAATTGTTGCTTTACAAAAATGCCTTCAATTTCTGGATACTGACTTTTATTTAGCTATGTTGCCAAATTCAGTTGTTAGGTTGAGTAGTTTTTTAGTGGAGTCTATAGGGTTTTCAATGTACATTATCATGTCATCTGCAAGTAATGACAGTCTTATTTGCACCTTTCTAATTTGGATACCTTTGACACCTTTTTCTTGTCTGATTGCTATGGCTAGAACCTCCAAATTTGTATTGAATAGAAGTGAAGAGAGTGGACGGCCTTGTCTTGTTCCTAATCTTAAGGGGAAAACTTTTAGTGTTTGCCCATTGAGTATAATGTTGACTGCAGGTTTCTCATATATGGCCTTTATTATGTTGAGGTATGCTCCCTCTAGTCCCAGTTTGCCAAGCATTTTTATCATAAATGGTTGCTGTACTTTATCAAATGCTTTTTCAGCATCTATTGATATGATCATATGGTTTTTGTCTTTCAATTTGTTGATGTGGTATATTACATTTATTGATTTGTGAATATTACACCACCCTTGCATCCCTGAGAAAAACCCCACTTGATCATGGTGTATGATATTTGTTTAAGTATATTTTCCTCATGATGCTGCTACAGTTGTTTCAATTTCTCCCTTTTCTCCCCTCTACCCAGGATCCCCTTTCCCTCCCACAATCTCACCTGCTTTAGTTCATGTCCATGGATCTTGCAAATAAATTTCCTGATTTCACCCTTTTCTATATTATTCTTAACTTCCCCTTGTCCATCTTGTATCCAACAATTGTGTTTCCTAATTTCTGCACCATTTCCCCACTTTCCCCCTCCCCTATTCCAGCTGATAACCCTCCCAATGATCCCCATAACTATGATTCAGATCCTATTTTGATTCTGATTCTGGTTGTTGGTTTAGTTTGTTTTTCTTTTTATAGTTGTGAGTTGTTGTTATTTTAACATTCATAGTTTTGATCTTCTTTTTCTTAAGTATGTCCCTTTAACATTTCATTTTATAATGGCTTGGTGATGATAAACTTTAGCTTTACCTTGTTTGGGAAGCACTTTGCCTGCCTTTTCATTCTAAATGATAGCTTTGCTGGATAGAGTAATCTTGGTTGTAGGTCCTTGCTTTTCATCACTTTGAATATTTCTTTCCAGTCCCTTCTTGCCTGCAAAGTTTCTTTTGAGAAATCAGCTGATAGTCTTCTAGGAACCCCTTTGTAGATAACACTCTTCTTTTCTCTGACTGCTTTTAAGGTTCTCTCTTTATCTTTAAACTTTGGCACTTTAATTATGATGTGTCTTGGTGTGGTCCTCTTAGGGTCCAACTTGTTTGGGACTCTCTGTGCTTCCTGTACTTATATGTCTATTTCCTTTGCCAAGTTTGGGGAGTTTTCCTTCATTGTTTTTTACACAAGTTTTCCATTGTTTTCTCTTTCTTTTCTCCTTCTGGCACCCCTATGATTCAGATATTGGCACATTTAAAGTTGCCCCAGAAGTTTCCAAGCCTCTCCTGAGTTTTTTCAATTCTTATTTCTTCATTCTGTACTGGTTTACTGTTTATTTCTTCTTTATATTGGAAATCATTTATTTGAATCTGGCTTCCTTCCCTTCACCATTGGTTTTTGTGTGGATTTTCCTTAACTTCACTTAGCATAGCCTTCACCTCTTTCCTCCTGTGTTTGCCATACTCAAGCATATCTGTCAATTCTCTGGATATCTTTATCACCAGCATTTTGAACTCTGCATCTGTTAGGTTGGCTACCTTTTCATCACTTAATTCTCCCACTGGAACCTTGATCTGTTTCCTTTTGGGGGGCATACTTCTCTGTCTCCTCAACTTGACAGGCTCCTGTGCTTGCCTCTGTGTCTTAGATAGAACTGTTGCACCTATTATGTTGTAAGGGGTGGAGCCTTGGGTGTTCATGAGTATGGGATGACCTGTTTGACCATGTTGTGCTGCTGTCTGTGTGTGAGAAGAAACAATGCCACCTGTTCAGCACTCACCTCTTTTCTAGGCACTTCTCCCACTTCCTGTATGGGACTGGTGTCTCCATAGCTGTTTCCCTGGCAATGGTTCCCACAGTGGTTTGGTCTACAGATGATCTCAGACCTGTGGGGCCCTCTAAGCAAGTGGACTCTGCTGAGAGACCTGCAGTTTCTTCCACTGACCCAACCACCACTGGTTTTCACAGTCAGAAGCAATGAAGCTTTATTTTACCCCCTGTTGCTGGTACCATGAGCTGCACAGTCTGGTCTGGTGCCAAGACCACTTCCCAGGTGTACCTACTTTTTTTTTTAATGGGTGACTGAATTTTGCATTGGCCATCCACAACCACTGTCCTGCCGCAGCTGCTATGCCACCAAATCACACCACCAAACCACTTCCTCTCCATCCTGACTCCACACCTCCTACCAGTCTGGATGAGTATTTCTTCTTTATATCTTTATTTGTTGCACTTCTATGAAACTTGATTTTCTGAAATTTCTGGTTGTCTCTAGTTTTAAGGTAGTTGTATTTCTTCTTAATTGTGGAGGGAGATGCAATGTGTCTACCTATGCCTCCATCTTGGCCAGAAGTCTTATATATGGTCTTTTTAATGTATTGCTGGATCCAATTTGCCAATGTGGAGAAAATAAAACCTCTTCAACAAATAGCGTTGAGAAAACTGGAATGGTTCATGTAAAAAAGTGAAACTAGACCATCAACTTACCTCATACACCATCCATTTTGATGTTGATGTGTTGCTCTCTGTTGTGAGTCCTTCTCCCTGGCTAGCTGTGGACACTCTGTCCACAATGTCTTGTACATTATTGTTTAAACTGCTATTAAAACAGAACCAAAAACCAAGCAAAATACCCACACTCTCAAAGATAACCTCCACCCACAAACACATGTTCAACTACAAATGAGCCAGTATTAATGAGAATGTAAAGAGATTAAACCTATTATAAGAAAGAAAAAGCAAATGAGTTGACCAACTGAGAGATAAATGATTTTTGAGAAGGAAGAGTGAAGAACAATGATAGTGGTGAAGAGTGGCAAGAAAATGAGAAAAAAAAAAGTAAAATTTACATCTTGTATTTAAAAAGGGGGGAAGATGGCATAATGAAGTAAGAAAGGGGAAGCATATAGATTAAATGTAAGCTGAAGTATATATATAGTGTGTGTGTGTGACAGAACAAACACAAAAACATAAGGAAAGTGCTGGCTGGTGGCACAGTGGATAAGGCACCAGCCTACAAACCCAGAGGTGGCTGGTTTGATTCCCAGCCAGGGCACATAACCAGGTTGCAAGCCAGGTCTCCAGCCTGTAGTTGGAAGTAGGTGAAAAGCAACCATACATTGATATTTCTCTCCCTCTCTGCCTCTCTCCCTTCCCCTCTATCTAAAAATAATGAATAATTTTTAAAAAATAAGGAAGATGAATAAGGAAAAAATAAGAACCAAATTAGGGGGAAAGTTTCACCACAGCACAATTAACAACCTATGAGCTTAGATTAATATAGGTGGGATGGGAATAGAGGGTAATGAGGAAAGAAAGAGAAGATTAAGAGATATCTGGAGAAAAGGAACATGATTTTGAAATGATAGAGGGAGGAGGAATACTTAAAGTGAGGGGTTAGAACCAGGCTAAGGCAGAGAGAAATTCAAATTTAAAGTGAAAGAAAGAAGGGGCCGGAGGAAGGTACAGATGCAGTAAGAGAGGAGATGCTAAGACTTGAGATTTGAAATATACCAGAATAGTAAAGATCTATAAATAATGTTGCAAAAATGCCATAACTAGCTTCTTGACACACTCAATGAACACACATTTATCAATGTGGAAAGAGAACAAGTATATTTTATGCTCAGGAAAAAGAATAATGAGACTAACGACAAGAAAAATGGTTTTGAGAGGCTGTGGAGAGGAGAATTAGTAGGAGTTTGGATTGAAAATGAGTCATAGCAAGAGAGAATATAGAATTTAAAACAAAAATGAGAAAAGGAAATCAGGTAGTATAATGGAATGAGAGGAAGGAGGAGCAAAATACGAAATTTGAGGTAAACTATAATATAAAAACTACTTAAAATGCATTAACTGGGATGACAAGAAATAAATATTAAAAAGATATGCAGGAGACTCATGTAGAAGATCATGGTGGAATTTGTCTTCATAGTATCTGATTTATTCTCCTCTCCTCTCTTTCTGGTTTTGCTCCTGGTGACATTAAATCATGCCCCAGTTTGGGCCTAGGCAGCCTATTTGCAACTAGAAGCATTCTACTATCTGTGTCTCTCTCCCTTGCTCAAGTAACTCTGTAATCTATAGAAAGGTTTAAGCACCTTAGGGCAGGGCTATTGCTTCCCCTCACACTGATGTCACTTGGAGGGGAGTGGTCTGCTTGAAGGTTGGCCCCCACAGCACAGGGGAAGATTCAGCACTGGGGTCTGTCCACTGCTCTCCCAACTTTCTCTCCTTGACACCACAGCTTCAAACTCTCCACAAGTGTCTCTAGTCCATTTGCCCTCACCCCGCTGGAACCCAGGGAAGGTGGGTGCAAGTGCAATCCTATATGCATTCCCAAGAGGCTCTGTGTGTTTACTGCTCTACCACACTTATCTCCTAGCAGAGCCACTATGTCAGCATGCAGATGTGTGCCCCAAGTCTCAGGTCTAGCACATTTCTCTCTGCACTCTCCCTTTCCAAAATTCACACAATCTTTTACAATCAGGGCTCATTTCTATCTTCCTATACTTCTGGAAGTTTCATCCAAACTTTCTCACTTAATCCCTCCCATTGCAGGAAGTGCACCTATGGCAAGAGCACAATTGTCCAGTTTTCCAGTTTTCCAAAGCCCACTCCACTCCACTCCACTCCTTGGCCCACTAGTTTCAGGTTAATGAGCTGACCATAAGCTGCCCCTACATGGTGCAGTCAGAAGTGCTGGGCTGGGTAGCCCTGGTGACTCAGTTTAGAAAGTGCAGGCTGTGGATTTTTCCCACTCCCACAAAGTTCCAGCACTTTGGACCCTATCTGTACCAAGTCACTATGATTTTCACTCACTCACACTGTGCTTTCATATCCAGTTCTTCCAGAATGGGAGAAAATAGACAGTGGTACTAGCTACTCTGCCACCATCTTTCCTCAGCCTCAATAGATTCTCAATCCCTTGCTCACTCTTTTCCTTCTGGTATTTTCACGATGCAGATGTTGAACTTCATGTTGTCCAAAATATTTTTTAAGCTCTCCTCATTTCTAAAAATTCTTTTTCTTTTTGCTGCTCTGCTTGGGTGCTATCTTGTCTTCTGAATTACTGATTCAATCTTCTGCTTCATCTAACCTCCCTTTATTCCTTCCAGTGTATTATTCATTTCAGATATTGCATTCTTTATTTCAAACTTGTCCTTTTTGATGGTTTCTAGATCTTTTTTTATGCTGTTGAAAATCCTTATAATCATTACTCTAAACTTTCTGTTAAATTGCTTGACTCCATTTCATTTAGTTCTTCTGGACAATTTTCTTGTTCTTTGATTTGAGGTCTGTTTATTTGTCTTCCCATTTTTTGTTGCTTTGCATTTTCCACGTTAGGCATTAAACTAATATGTGATATAGCCTTAAGCTGTAATTAGCAGCCTGGGTTAAGCACCATAGGGGAGGGCAAAGTAATTCTTGCTCTCAGGACTATTGTTTCCCTTTAGGCTGATGCCACTTGGAGGGGAGGGCTCTGCCTAAGAAAGATGGCCCCTGCAGTATAGGAAATAACTTAGCACAGATATCCCTGCAGCTGTTCTATAAGTCCCTTCCCCAGACCCACCAGCCCCAGACTTTCATCACCTCTAGTCCTTTCTTCCCTCCCTCTGCCAGAGCCCAGGGTAAGTGGCTGCATTTGAAATTTTGTGCATTGGCCCTCTTTTTTAAGAAGCTCTCTGTGTCTCCCGTCATCTTTCCCTGGCAAACTGAAATCCTGCTGCTTTTCACAACTGGATATTATCTGTGTTCCTTTCCTGGATCTGGTGCTTTAAGCTGGGGAACCCAAATTGGGGTTTATACTCCACACTTCTGAGGGGAAATCCCCAGCTACTGAAATATCCCTCTGGAACTTTAGCTGTCACCCATGAGAGCCCAGCCAGCCCTCACATATCTTCTCTGCCCTCTATACCAGTCATGTTGTGATGAAGTGGTTCTGTCTGTCTGTGGTTCTAAGGCTTCTCTCCAGCTCTTGTTCAGTTGGTTATTCAGGATGCTTTTTTTTTTTTTTTTTTTTTTTTGACAATTTAGTTGTAATTCCAGATTGGTACTGGAAGGAGGTTAGTGTAACTTCCACTTACTCCTCCACTATCTTGGATCCTTCAGCCAGCATGTTTTTTTATTATTGTCGTATTTCAATTGTTTCATTTCCCCCCATTGCTCTCCTCTGCCCCACCCTCCCCATCCCCTCTCCCAAAGTCAATCCCCACTTTGTTGTCCATGTTCATGGATCTTTCACATTAGCTCCTAAATCCTTCCCCTACTTTTCCCCCCTCAACCCATCTCTGATCACTGTTATTCAGCTCCTTTTTCCCTATGCTTCTAGTTTCATTCTTCTTGTGCTTATTTTGTTCTCAGCCAGTATCTTGACAGTAACTATGAAGACTAGTTGATAGCCTGGGTTTAGTCTGGCAGTCTTTCCTAATATCTCTAGAACCACAGGATTTTGTGGCAAAAATCTTTGGCCCCTGTGTGTTTCTTAGTTCACATGGATGTTTCCCTTTGTTGTAACTGGGCAAGAGACTAAGAGCTACCCAAGATAACTTGAGATTAAAATGAAATCTTGTCATTTCAAAATGATCATTAAAAAAATAAATACTGCATCAATAGTTTTTAAGTCTATCCTTATTTTAAATTATTTCCTAAAAATAGCTACAAGATAATTTATGAAAACATGAGGGTCAGACATTGGATGATACTATTTATATAATATATTCAGAATAAGTAAATCTAGTAGATGCTAGTGACTGGGGTAGGTGGGAGCGGTGGCAAGAATGAGGAGTAATTGCCTAATTCAGTTCATCTCCTTTTGAGAGTGAACTTAATAGAAGTGACAGGTGTATAACATTGTGAATGTACTAAATATCCTAAATAAATGCACACTTTAAAATGATTAATTAATGTCATGTTATGTACACTTCCTCTCAATTTTAAAATGTAAGTTATGGAGATGTGGGATGGAAATTGAACAGAAACTGGGTATTAAATGGCATTGTGAAATTATATATTTTCTTAAGTATGATAATAGTATAATGTTTCAAAGAAGAATTAGACTTTTTATTTATTTTTCAAAGATGCATATGGAAATAGGCAACAAAAGGGAAAATAGACAGTGAGCCTACATCAAACTAAAAATCTTCTGCATTGCAAAAAAAACAATCAACAAAAAATAAAACAACCTGCAGAATGGGAAAATATATTTGCCAACCACATATCTGTTTAAAAATTATATTCAAAATATATAAGAAACTCCTATAACTCAATGTAGATTTTTTAAAATGAGCAAAAATCAAACAACTAGATTTTTTTAATGAGCAAATGACTTAAATAGACATCTTTCAAAAAATATATAAAAATAATCAACAGTTTTATGAAAAGGTGCTGAATATCACTAATCATGAAGAAAATGCAAATTGAAGCTACAATGAGATATCACCTCACACCTGTTGGAAATATATATATATATTGGCAAAGATATAGAGAAAATGGAAATTTTGTACACTGCTAGTGGGAATGTAAAATGATGCAGCCACTATGGAAAACACTATGGAGGTTTCTTAAAAATTAGAACTACCTATGATCCAGCACTCTTACTTCAAGGTATATTCAAGAGAATTGAAATTGGGATCTCAGAAAGACATCTGTACTTCCATGTTAATTGCAGCATTATTAACAATAGTTAATATATGGAAAGCCCACAAATTATCATGAACAGTTAAAGAAAATGTAATATATGCAAGTAATATTATTCAATCTTAAAAGAAGGAAGTCCTGACATATGTGACAATATTGATGAACCTAAAGGACATTATGCTAAGTGAAATAGGCCAGTCACAGGACAAATACTGCCTAATTCCACTTATATGAGGTATTAAAAGTCATCAAACTAATGGAAGCAAAAACTAAAATAGTGGTTGCCAGGGACTCAGGGAGGGGAAATGAGTTGTAAGAAGTATAAATTTCAGTTATGCAAAATGAGTAAGTTCTAGAGAGTTATCTATAACACAACATCTTGTCTAAAGTTAACAAGACTGTATTGTGTACTTCTAATGTTAAATGTTCTTACCCCACTTCACACACACACTCAAAAGGGGACACACAGAGACCTTTTAGAAGTAACTATATGTTTATTACTGTGATTTAGATGATAGTTGGTTGGATATAGGCATTTTCCAAACTCATCAAATTGTATATATTAAATATGTGCAGTATTTCATATACAAATTATACATTAACAAAGCTGTTAATTTGAAAAAGATGTGTGAAGTCATTAGTGTTATGATAATCTGCAACTTACTTTCTAATAGTTCAGCAAAATTTATAGAGATTTAAGAAAAAGACTATTTTTATTTCTCAATACCTTTAAAAGTTCATTTTAAATATAGTTGACCTACAACTCACAATATTATATTAGTTTCAGGTGTATAACATTATGATTCAACATTTATATACCTTACAGAGTGATCGCCACAAGTCTAGTAACCATCAGTCATCATACATAATTATTATAATATTATTAACTCTATTTCCTATGCCAGTAATTTTCAACCCTTTTCATTTCATGGCACATAACTAATTACTAAAATTCAATGGAATACCAAAAAAAAATATTTTTTCAACCTGACAAAAAAAATGCTAGGTATAATTTTGATTCATTTACAACAGATAGTTATTGCTGTGTTGGCTGTTGTCAATTATTTTATTTGACAATTGAAGGGGAAAAAGGTCAGTGCCCCTGACTAATTAATCAAATATTACATTTTATAAAAAATTATTTATTATTTTTAGAGAGAGGGGAAGGGAGAGAGGCAGAGAGGGAGAGAGACATCCATATATGGTTGCCTTTCACCTGCCTCCAGCTATTAACCTGGCTGGAGACCTGGCTTGCAACCTGGTTATGTGCCCTGCCTGGGAATCAAACCGGTAACCTTTGGTTTTGCAGGCTGAGCACCTTATCCACTGAGCCACCAGCCAAGGCTCAAATATTACATCTTAAAAATTCAACAGATGTGCTGTGACACACCAGTCTGCCACAGCACACCTATTGAAAATTGCTACCCTGTATATTGTATCATGACCCCATCAAGTCTCTTTCCAATGTCATTTGTTACCTCCTTTAACCTCTTCTACCTCCTCACAATGCCTTTTCCCTCCAATAATCACCATACTGTTACTTATATCTACGAATTTTTGTTTTTGTTTTGTTTTGTTTTTTGCTTAATGCCTTCACTTTTTTCACCAAATACCCTACCTCTGACAGCTGCCAGAGTCACTTATGAGTCTGCACTTATGAGTCTGTGTCTATTTTGTTTTGTTCATTTATTTTGTTCATTAGATTTCATATATAAATGAAAGCATATAGTATTTGCCTTTCTCTGACTGGCTTCTTTCATTTAGCATAATACCCTCCAGGTCCATCCATGCTGTTGCAAATGGAGAGATTTCCTTCTTTTTTACAGTCAAGCAGTATTCCATTATGTATGTGAACCACAGCATTTTTATTCACTTATCTATTGATGTCCACTTGGCCTACTTCCAAATCTTAGCTATTGTAAATACCACTGCAATGAATGTAAAATGTATATTATAGAATTACACCAAAAGCCTATATAATTTTATTAACTAATGTCACCTCAATAAATTTAATTTTATTTCTTTTTGTTTTTGTTTAAGTATATTTTATTGATTATGCTGTTACAGTTGTTCCACTTATTTCCCTTTGCTCTCCTCCACCCAGTAACCCAGTTCCCACCAGCAATCCTACCCTCCTTAGTTCATGCCCATGGGTCATGGGTAAGTTTTTTGGCTTTATCATTTTCTACATATTCTTACCATCCCCCTGTCTATTTTGTAACCTACCTATTATGCTTCTTAATCTCTGCACCATTTGCCCATGTCTCCCCCTTCTCCTTCACAGCTGATAACCTTCCAAATGATCCCCATATAGGAACAGATATGGGGATCATGATGCTCCTATTCTCATTGTTGTTCAGCTTGTTTTTGTTTTTATTTTTATTTTTTACATTCTGTTGTTGATAGCTGTGAGTTTGTTATTAATGTTCATAGTCTTAATTTTCTTAAATAAGTCCCTTTAATATTTCATGTAATAATGGCTCAGTAATGATGAACTCCTTTCGCTTTACCTTCTTTTGGAAGCACTTTATCTGCTCTTCCATTCTAAATGATAGCTTTGTTAGATAGAGTGATCTTGGTTGTAGGTCCTTGCTTTTCATCATTTTGAATACTTCTTGCCAATGCCTTCTTGCCTGTAAAGTTTCTTTAGCGAAATCAGCTGATATTCTTAAAGGAACCCCTTTGTGGGTAACTGCTTTTTTCTTGCTGCTTTTAAGATTCTCTCTTTATCTTTAACCTTTGGCATTTTAATTATGATGTGTCTTGATGTGGTCCTCTTAGGGTCCAACCTGTTTGGGACTATCCGTGCTTTCTAGATTTATATATCTATTTCACTTGCCAAATTTTAAAAGTTTTCCTTCATTGTTTTTTTTTCAAATAATTTTTTCAATTTCCTGCTCTTCTTCTTCTTGTTCTGACACCCCTATGGTTCTGGTGTTGGTATGTGTAAAATTGTCCCAGAGGTTCCTAGGTTCTCCTCAATTTTTTTTTTTTTTAAGATTTTATTTCTTTATTTTTAGAGAGAGGGGAAGGAAGGGAGAAAGAAAGGGAAAGAAACATCAATGCATTGTTGCTTTTCACCTGCCTCCAACTACAGAACTGGTTGGAGACCTGGCTTGCAACCTGGTTATGTGCCCTGGCTAGAAATTGAACCAGCGACCCTTGGCTTCGAAGGCTGGTGCTTATCCACTGAGCCACCAGCCAGGGCTTTCTCCTCAATTTTTAACTATTTTTTTCTTTATTCTGTACTGGTTGATTATTTATTTCTTCCTTATGTCCCAAACTGTCCATTTGAACCCTGGCTTTCTTCTATTACCATAGGTTTTAGGTGGATTTTCCTTCATTTTACTTAGTATAGCCTTCACTTCTTCCCTTATGTATTTACCATACTCAAGAATGTCTGTCAAGTCTGTGAGCATCATTATCACCAGTGTTTTGAATTCTGCATCTATTAGGCTGGCTATCTCCTCATCACTTAGCTCTCCCACTGGACTCTTGATCACTTCCCTCTTTCTGGCCATACTTCTCTGTCTCCTCAATTTCACAGTCTCATATTTGCTCCTGTGTCTTAGGTAAAGTTTACATTATAAGGGGTGGGGCCTTAGGTATTCATCAGTATGAGAAAACCTGTTTCACCACTTTGTGGCACTATATATGGGGGAGGGTTCTGAGAGGAAAAAATGCCACTTTCTTGGCACTCCTCCCTTTTCCAGGCATTTCTCTCACTTCCTGCATGAGAGTGGTGACCCCCTAGCTGTTTCCCTGGTTGTGGTTCCCAGGGTGGGTAGGTTTGTGAACATTCATTCTAGGACCATGGGAGCCCTCTAAACAAACAGACTGCTGAGAGACTAGCGGTTTCTTCCACCATTCTAACCCTTACTGGTTTTCATAGTCAGAAGCAATAAGACTTGATTTTCCCTAGCACTAGAAGCATGAGCTGTGTAGTCTTATCTGGGTCTGGGATGACTCCACAGGTGTCCCTCTCGACTTTCATAATGCATGATTGCCCTTTCCGATGGCCAACCACAGTCACTGCCTTGCTGCTGCTGCTGCCACCACTACTGCCACACTGTGTCCCCTCCACCCCAGCTCCAGCCCTCTTACCTGTCTGGATGAGTATTACTCCTTTTTATCTTTGTTGGACTTCCACGTACTTTGATTTTCTGGTAGTTTTGGTTGTTTTTAGTTGTGAGGTAGTTGTATTCCATCTCATCATTGTGGAGGGAGGCAAAGCTTATCTACCTATGCCTCGATCGTGGCCAGAATTCCAATAAATTTACTTGAAAAACTGGTGCCCTATGCTGTACATTACATCCTTGTGACTTATTTTGTAACTGATATTTTGTACTTCTTAAGCCGCTTCTCCTTTCCTGCTTGATACCTCTCACTCTCCCTCTCCCTTCTGGCAACCACCAATTTATCTTCAACCTTAAAAAAAATTTTAGATTGTTGAATTTAAATGGAAGCTATAGGACTATTTTATTTAATGTTTTTTTTTTTAACTTTATTGTTGTTGTAATACATTCATCCCCGTTTTCCTCCCCTCTGTCTGCCTCCCCATCCACCCATTCCCCCCAAAGTCAATCCCACCTGTTGTCCATGTCCATGGTTCCTTTATACTAGGTTCTTGTCTAAGCTGTTCCCCTTTCTTGCCTCTGCCTCCCCCCTCCCCCCAGCCCCTTTTCTCCTGACCACTGAAGGCCTATTCCTTGTATTCATATAATTGGTTCTGTTTTGCTGGTTGTTAGTTTTGCTCATTATTGTCCCATAATGGGTGAGATCATATGATATTTGTCCTTCACTGACTGGCTTATTTCACTAAGCATAATACTCTCCAGTTCCATCCATGTTGTTGCAAAGAGTACAAGTTCCTTCTTTCTTTCTGCTATATAGAATTTGATTGTGAAAATGTACCAAAGTTTTTTGATCCAATCATCCACTGATGGGCACTTAGGCTGTTTCCAGCACTTGGCTATTGTAAATAGTGCTGCTATGAACATAGGTGTACATAGGTTCTTATGAATTGGTGTTTCAGGATTCTTTGGGTATAGTCCAAGTAGTGGAATTGCTGTATCAAAAGGCAGTTCCATTTTTAGTTTTTTAAGGAAACCCCATACTGTTACCCACAGTGGCTGCACCAGCCTACATTCCCACCAAAAGTGTATGAGGGTTCCCTATGCCTCGCATCCTTGTCAACACTTGTTGTTTGTTGATTTGCTGATGATTGCCATTCTGACAGGCATGAGGTAGTATCTTATTGTTGTTTTAATTTGCAACTCTCTGATGACTAGTGGTGTTGAGCATTCTTTCATATGCCTCTGGGCCCTTTGTATATCTTCCTCAGTGAGTTGTCTGTTCAGGTCCTTTGCCCATTTTTTAATTGGGCTGTCTGTCTCCCTGGTGTTGAGTCGCATTACTGCTTTATACATTTTGGAGATCAGACCGTTGTCTGAGGTATCATTGGCAATTATGTTTTCCCATACATAAAAAGTTGTATGTTCCCATACATTCAAAGTTGGTTCCCTTTGAATTTTGCTGATATTTTCTTTAGCTGAACAGAAACTTTTCAATTTGATATAGTCCCATTTGTTGATCCGTTTTTTGATTTCCTTTGCCCTTGGTGAAGTATCAGTAAACATACTGTTGCGTAGGATATCCAAAATTTACTGCCTATATTTTTCTCAAGGACCTTTATGGTGGCACTGTTTATGTTTAAATCCTTTATCCATCTTGAGTTTATTCTGGTGTATGGTGTAAGTTGGTGGTCTAGTTTTATCTTTCTGCATGTTGCTGTCCACTTCTCCCAACACCATTTGTTGAAGAGACTGCTTTTATTCCATTGGATGTTCCTTCCCCTTTTGTCAAATATTAGTTGACCATAGAGTGCTGGGTTAATTTCTGGGCTCTCTATTCTGTTCCATTGATCTATATGTCTATTCTTATGCCAGTACCATGCTGTTTGGATGACAGTAGCCTTGTAGTATTGTTTGAAGTCCGGTATTGTGATTCCTCCTACCTTGTTCTTCTGTCTCAAGATTGTGGTGGCTATTCATGGGCGTTTTTGGCTCCATATACATTTTTGAAGTATTTTTTCTATTTCTGTGAAGTTTGTCATTAGTATTTTAATTGGGATTGAATTTTATATGTAGAATGCTTTGGGTAGTATGGACATTTTAAGGATGTTAATTCTTCCCATCCATGAACATGGCATATGCTTCCATTTATTTGTGTCTTCCTTGATTTCTTTCTTCATTGTTCTGTAGTTTTCTGAGTACAGGTCTTTAACCTCCTTAGTTAAGTTGGTTCCTAGGTACTTTATTTTTCTTGTTGCTAGGGTAAATGGGATTTGTTTTTTCACTTCTATTTCTCATGTTTCATTATTGGTATACAAAAATGCTTTTGATTTCTGGATATTGACTTTATACCCAGCTATTTTGCTAAATTTGCTTATTAGGTTGAGTAAATTTTTGGTGGAGCCTATCGGGTTCTGTATATACACTATCATATCATCTGCAAATAGTGCCAGTTTGACTTCCTCCTTTCCAATTTGGATACCTTTGATTCCTTTTTCTTCTCTGATGGCTATAGCTAGAACTTACAAGACAATGTTGAATACAAGTGGAGAAAGTGGACAGCTTTGTCTTGTTCCTGATCTTAGGGGGAAAGCTTTCAGTTTTTGTCCATTAAGTATGATGTTGGCTTCAGGTTTCTCATAGATGGCCTTTATGATGTTGAGGTATGCTCTCTCTATTCCCATTTTGCTGAGGGTTTTTATCATAAATGGTTGCTGCACTTTATCAAATGCTTTTTCAGCATCTATTGATATGATCATATGGTTTTTAT
>PVIW01015767.1:0-18710 GCA_004026585.1 Noctilio leporinus | reverse complement strand
TTCAAAGGGAACCAACTGTATGGGAAAACATAATTGCCAATGATACCTCAGACAAGGGTCTGATCTCCAAAATATACAAAGAACTAATGCGACTCAACACCAGGGAGACAGACAGCCCAATTCAAAAATGGGCAAAGGACCTGAACAGACAACTCACTGAGGAAGATATACAAAGGGCCCAGAGGCATATGAAAGAATGTTCAACATCGCTAGTCATCAGAGAGATGCAAATTAAAACTGCATTAAGGTACCACCTCACACCTGTCAGAATGGCAATCATCAGCAAATCAACAAACAACAAGTGTTGGCAAGGATGCGGGGCAAAGGGAACCCTCATACACTGTTGGTGGGAATGCAGGCTGGTGCAGCCACTGTGGAAAACAGTATGGGGTTTCCTTAAAAAACTAAAACTGGAACTGCCTTTTGATCCAGCAATTCCACTACTTGGACTATACCCAAAGAAGCCTGAGACACCAATTCATAAGAACCTATGCACACCTATGTTCATAGCAGCACTATTTACAATAGCCAAGTGCTAGAAACAGCCTAAGTGCCCATCGGTGGATGATTGGATCAAAAAACTTTGGTACATTTACACAATGGAAATCTATATGGCAGAAAGAAAGAAGGAATTTGTACCCTTTGCAACAACATGGATGGAACTGGAGAATATTATGCTTAGTGAAATAAGCCAGTCAGTGAAGGACAGGTAACATATGTTCTCACCCACTACGGGATAATAATGAGCAAAACTAACAACAAGCAAAACAGAACCAAATGTATGAATACAAGGAATAGGCCTGCAGTGGTCAGGAGGAAAGGGGTAGGGGGTAGGGGGGAGGCAGAGGCAAAGAAGGGGAGCAGCTTAGACAAGAACCTAGTATAAAGGAACCATGGACATGGACAACATGTGGGATTGACTTTGGGGGGAAAGGGTGGGTGGGGAGGGGGACAGAGGGGAGAAAAAAAGGGATGGATGTAATACAACAACAATAAAATTAAAAGAAAAAATAATTGTAACTGTAAAAAAAAAAAAAAAAAGAAGAACCCTGGAAACCAAAACTTCAATGATGATAGGTCTATTTCGATGGGAACTACCATTAAAGACAAATATCTCTGTTCTGCTTGACCAGTTTCATTTAGATTAAAGTGTTAGTACTTCATTAAAATGAAAAAACGAAAACAAAACAAAAAAAAATGTAAACAGATTAAATGCACCAATCAAAAGACATAGGGTAGCCAAATGGATAAGACAACATGACCCAAATATATGCTGTCTTCAAGAGACCCACCCCAGAACAAAAGATTGACACAGATTGAGAGTGAAGGGATGGAAAAATATATATCAAGTGAATGGACAGGAAAAAAAAGCTGGAGTAGCAATACTTATTTTACACAAAATAGATTTTACAATGAAGGCAATAAAAAGGGACAAAAATGGACATTACATAATACTTAAGGGAACAATCCATCAAGAAGAAATAATTCTGATAAACATATACACACCTAACATAGGAGCTTCGAAATATATAAGGAAAATCTTGGAGGACTTTAAGAAGACAGCAACACATGAATAGTAGGGGATTTTAATACCCCACTATCAACAATGGACAGATCTTCCAAATAAAAATTCCCCAGAGATGTTGCGGCATTGAACAACATTCTAGAGGAAATGGACCTAACGGATGTACACAGAGTCTTTTACCCCAAAGAAGCAAAATACACATGCTTTTCAAATGCACATGGATCATTCTCCAAGATAGACCACATGATATGCCACAAGACAATCCTCCACAAATACAGGAAAATTGAAATCATACAAAGTATCTTCTCAGATCACAATGGCTTGAAACTAGAATCCAACCTCAAGGGAAAAAAACAAAAATTCTCTAACTCATGGAGACTGAATAACATGCTTTTAAGCAATGAAGCGGTTAACAATGAGATCAAAGATGAAATCAAAAAGTTCCTGGAAATAAATACAATGAGCACACAACAGCCCCAATGGGATACAGCAAAGGCAGTTCTCAGGGGGAAATTTATAGCAATACAGACCTTCCTAAAAAGGTCACAAGAAGTTTACAAAAACGACCTAACCACAAAGCTGCAAGAACTAGAGGAGCAACAACAAACAAAGCCCAGAGTAAGTAGAAGGAAGGAAATCATCAAGATCAGAGCAGAACTAAATAACTCAGAGATTCAAACTACAATTCGAAGAATCAACAGGTCCAGGAGCTGGTTCTTTGAAAAAATAAACAAAATTGACAAGCCCTTATCTAGACTCATCAAGAAAAAGAGAGAGAGGACCTAAATAAACAGAATCAGACTGACAGAGGGGAAATCATAACTGATGCCTCAGAAATACGAAAGGTTGTAAGAAATTACTACAAACACTATATGATAAAAAATATGACATCCTGGATGAAATGGACACATTTCTGGAAAGGTATAATCTACCAAAACTGAACTCAGAAGAAGCAGAAAGCCTCAATAGGCCAATAACAACTAGTGAAATTCAAGAAGTAATCCAAAATCTCCCAAAGCACAAAAGCCCTGGACCAGATGACTACACAGGTGAATTTTACCAAACATTTAAAGAAGAACTAACTCCTATCCTCCTCAAACTATACCAAAAAATTCAGGAAGAGGGAAGACTCCCAAACTCATTCTCTGAGGCCAAAATTATTCTAATCCCAAAACCAGGGCAAGATACAACTAAGAAAGAAAGCTACAGGCCAATCTCTCTGATGAACATAGATGCTAACATTCTCAATAAAATATTGGCCAATCAGATTGAGCAGTATATTACGAAGACCATACACCATGATCAAGTGGTCTTCATCCCAGGGATGCATGGGTGGTACAACATTCATATATCAATAAATGTAATACACCGCATCTACAAATAGAAAGATGAAAACCATATGATCATATCAATAGATGCTGAAAAAGCATTTGATAAAGTGCAGCAACCATTTATGATAAAAACCCTCAGCAAAATGGGAATAGAGGGAGCATACCTCAACATCATAAAGGCCACCTATGAGAAAACTGAAGCCAACATCATACTTAATGGACAAAAACTGAAAGCTTTCCCCCTGTGATCAGGAATGAGACAAGGCTGTACACTTTCTCCTGTCCACTTTCTCCACTTCTATTCAACATTTTCTTGGAAGTTAGCTATAGCCATCAGAGAAGTAAAAGGAATCAACGGTATCCAAATTGGAAAGGAGGAAGTCAAACTGTCATTATTTGCAGATGATATGATAGTGTACATACAAAACCCAATGGGCTCCACCAAAAACTTACTCAACCTAATTAGCAAATTTAGCAAAATAGCTGGGTATAAAGTCAATATCCAGAAATCAAAACATTTTTGTATACCAACAATGAAACAACAGAAATAGAAGTGAAAAAACAAATCCCATTTACCATAGTAACAAGAAAAATAAAGTACCTAGGAATCAACTTAACTAAGGAGGTCAAAGACCTGTACTCAGAAAACTACAGAACAATGAAGAAAGAAATCAAGGAAGATACAAATAAATGGAAGCATATACCATGTTCGTGGATGGGAAGAATGACCATCATTAAAATGTCCATACTACCCAAAGAAATCTACATATTCAATGAAATCCCAATTAAAATACCAATGTCAGACTTCTCAGAAATAGAAAAAATACTTCAAAAATTTATATGGAGCCAAAAACACCCACAAATAGCCACGCAATCTTGAGAAAGAAGAAAAAGGTAGGAGGAATCACAATACCTGACTTCAAACAATACTACAAGGCTACTCTCATCAAAACAGCATGGTACTGGCATAAGAATAGACATATAGATCAATGGAACAGAATAGAGAGCCCAGAAATTAACCCAGGACTCTATGGTCAACTAATACTTGACAAAGGGGGAGGGAACATCAAATGCAGTAAAAACAGTCTCTTCAACAAATGCTGTTGGGAGAACTGGTCAGCAACAGGACAAAAGATAAAACTAGACCAACAACTTACACCATACACCAGAATGAACTCAAGATGGATAAAGGATTTAAGCATAAGCAGTGTCACCATAAAGGTCATGGAGAAAAATATAGGCAGTAAACTTTTGGATATCCTACGCAGAAATATGTTTACTGATACTTCACCAAGGGCAAAGGAAATCAAAGAACGAATCAACAAATTGGACTATGTCAAATTGAAAAGTTTCTGTTCAGCTAAAGAAAATATCAGCAAAATTCAAAGGGAACCAACTGTATGGGAAAACATAATTGCCAATGAGACCTCAGACAAGGGTCTGATCTCCAAAATATATAAAGAACTAATGCGGCTCAACACCAGGGAGACAGACAGCCCAATGATAAAATGGGCAAAGGACCTGAACAGACAACTCACTGAGGAAGATATACAAAGGGCCCAGAGGCATATGAAAGAATGCTCAACATCACTAGTCATCAGAGAGATGCAAATTAAAACCACAATAAGATACCACCTCACACCTGTCAGAATGGCAATCATCAAGAAATCAACAAACAACAAGTGTTGGCGAGGATGCGGGGCAAAGGGAATCCTGGTACACTGTTGGTGGGAATGTAGGCTGGTGTAGCCACTGTGGAAAACAGTATGGGGTTTCCTTAAAAAACAAAAACTGGAACTGCCTTTTGATCCGGCGATTCCACCACTTGGACTATACCCAAAGAACCCTGAAACACTAATTCATAAGAACCTATGTACACCTATGTTCATAACAGCACTATTTACAATAGCCAAGTGCTGGAAACAGCCTAAGTGCCCATCAGTGGATGATTGGATCAAAAAACTTTGGTACATTTACACAATGGAACTCTATAGAGCAGAAAGAAAGAAGGAACTTGTACCCTTTGCAACAACATGGATGGAACTGGAGAATATTATGCTTAGTGAAATAAGCCAGTCATTGAAGGACAAATATCATATGATCTCACCCATTACGGGACAATAATGAACAAAACTAACAACAAGCAAAACAGAACAAAATATATGAATACAGTGAATAGGCCTTCAGTGGTCATGGGGAAAGGGGTTGGGTGGAGGGGGGATGCAGAGGCAAGGAAGGGGAGCAGCTTAGACAAGAACCTAGTATAAAGGAACCACGTACATGGGCAACAGATGGGATTGACTTTTGGGGAAATGGGTGGGTGGGGAGGGGGACAGAGGAGAGCAAAAAGGGGATGGATGTAATACAACAACAATAAAATTAAAAATAAATGAACATGTAGCTTGTATTTAAACACACACACAGGCACACAAACACACATGTAAGGAGTCAATGCCTTGCGAAGTAGGAAATGATACTTTATTCTCTGGGATTGGGCCAAAGGAGGCAGGAATAGAGGCTGACCTATTGTACATATTTGTAGGTTACATGGGATGTTGAAGGGGATTGGGGACACAATTGTCATAGTATAGTAGGAGGTAAGATAGTTTACCTCCTTAGTAATAAGGGTGAGCGGCTTCGGTTTGGGGTTTGAAGAAAGTAATGCAGAAATCGTCAGGCTGAAGCACCAGATGAGTGAGATAACCAAGAGGAAAGCACTCTGTTTAGGGCTGAAGTGTGTTGTGGGCCTCTTGCAAATTAATATCTAACCCACTGCTCAACCGGTCCCAGATGTGGATGTCTTTCACAGTCACCTCATTGTAGATGTCTCTTTCATTCACTCTAGTGATAGGCTTCTTCAGGATGTTTAAGTCTACAAACTAGTATTTTTACCATTAAGCTATGATGTTCTTTCTTTCTTTCTTTCTTTTTTAATATTTTATTTATTATTTTTAGAGAGAGGGGAAGGGAGAGAATCAGAGAGGGAGGGAAACATCAGTGTATGGCTGCCCTTCACCTGCCTCTAGCTACAGACCTGGCCTGCAACCTGGTCATGTGCCCCAGCTGGTAATTGAACCAGCGACCTTTGGGTTTACAGGCCGGTGCCTTATTCACTGTGCTACCAGCCAGGGCTATGACGTTATTTCATTTGTCATAAAAATTGTGGGATCTAAAAGCAGAAATCTCATGTGGGAGCTAAAGATATCTTGCATGTATCTCTACTTACATTTAATCTTACAGTTTCCAAATATGTACATGCAAAAAAAGTAAAGATTGAGGTAAAATTCTTGTGCTTTACTTTTTTAGAGTGAAAATGCCCGTATTTCTTTCAATAATAAAATGGAAATATACTCATTTGAAAGTTTTGTTATGAACATAACCAGGTGGTGAACTTAAAAAAAAATTTGTTCTTTAGGTTGGCAAATTTCTGATAATGGTAAATTTTCAACAAAAGAATTTACTGTGCACTACTTCTCTTACCAAACATTTAAGGCTGATGCACTTTGGAGCACAGCACTTTCCATTAACCATAGATAGATACACATGCACATATATGTATCTATATACATGTTTTGTAAGATTTAGGACCTCATTTTTTTTTCTTTTTTACAAGAAATGGTCACATCTTTAAGAAATGGGAATTTGGGTCCTGAATGGCTCTGGTAAGTGAAATAACAAAAATTGAGCTTGTTAGAATGAAGGAGTATCCAGGAAACACCCAAACCTCTTTTCTTTGGGAGGCTAGTAATCAGGTGCTGAACTCATTCAGATTTAAAGAGCCCAGTGTGCTCCAATGAACATACATGCTGCAGGCAGTGTGGAGTCTTCTAGTGTATCCTTGGACATTCAGAACATGCTACTGTTGCTGTAAATGTAAATATGCTATCTTCCTAAGACAGCCACACCCATTTTTTCAGAAGTATCACTAAAGATGGCTGCAGTTTATATTGTGAATATATAGCCTTCTGTAGAAGGAAGCATCTGCTATTAAAATAGCCCAAGTATTACTCCAGCAGAAGACACACAGCTACCTCTAAATTCTCTGTGCTAGACATCACCCATGAGTTTTTATTATTTTATTAATAATAAATATATTTGCTAACATCCTATGCTTCCACCGATTTCTCAGATAAGGACTGGAGCAAATCTTTATAGATGGCAGAATTCATGAACCGGGGATATGAGTCTCTGTGCATTAAGGTGTAAATCTGAAGTTGGGCGTCATCAAATATGTGTTGGGATGGCTCCACCATGTTCTTATTGATGACTTCTCTTACTCGGGAGTCTAAGCTGACCTGTCGATAGAAACAAATAAGAGTAGCATTATAAATACGTTTCTCTTGGAAAATCCATCCCAAACTCCCAGAGCTTCTTCTGGTTTTTCAAAACCCTAAACCAACCAAGGTCATCCAAAAACCAAAAATGCTGAAAGAGAAAGTGAATGCATAAAGGTTTCAAACTTTGGTGACAGCAGAAGCCCTTGAAAGCTCATTAAATAGATTCTGGGTCCCACCTGAGAAGTTTCAGACTCAGTAGATTTGGGGAAAGCTGATAATGTGTATTTCTCACAAGTTCTAGGTCATGATGGTGGGGATCACACTGCTTTAGAAAACCACAACATTGTTTTGTTTGTTTAAAATGGAAAAAAAAAAAAAAACGTGAATAGCCTTACCCCTTGCCAATTTCCTAATAGCATTAGGGCTAAAACCTGTATGTCCCAGATTGTAGCCACTAGAACACAATTTCAGGTTTCTGAGAATGAGTGCTAGGCTGGCTGGTCAAGTGGAAGTCAGCTGAGAAGCACCATAAAGGGTTAAAATCATGGGGCCTGTGTTTATTTTTTAAATTATATTTATTTTTAATTTAATTTTATTGTTGTTTTATTACACCCTTCCCCTTTTTCCTTCCCTATGTCCCCTTCCCCATCTGTGTTTAAATCCCAGCGCTGTCACTGCTCGTTGTGGGGCCTTCAGCAATGTAAACTGTACCTTAATGAGCTCCCAAAAGTGGGGATAATGATGATGCTAGCTGGTGAGGATTTAAGGAGAATTTATTTAAAGTGCTTGGAATTCATTCAGTCCTTAGGGGATGTTGGCTTCTCTTGTGCTGACGCTGGCTCATCCTAGACGAGACTGTCTCACAGGGTAGAGCAAGCTCTTGGGTTCAGACGTTTCACCGGCACCATGAGTACGAGAGTACAGGCCAAAGTGCCACGTATGAAGTCACACCTCTTCTCATGTAAAGAATCTGTCAGCCCTGGATGGTGGCACAGTGGATAAGGTGCCAGCCTGTGAACCCAAAGGTCACTGGTTCGATTCCCCAGCCAGGACACACAACCAGGATATCTGGTTGCAAGCCAGATATCCAGCCGGTCGTTAGCTGGAGGCATGTGAAAGGCAACCATACATCGATGTTTCTCTCCCTCTCTGCCTCTCTTCCTTCCTCTCTCTCTCAGAATAATAAATAAAACATTAAAAAAAAAAAAAAAAACTTAGACCATTTCTGCAACAAACGGCCATCCATGGTGGTTCCAATGTGTGCAATGTACATTTGTTTAACATAAAACTCAAAATACGATTAGCTAAATCATTGAATATTGGATTCAGTGATTTATCTTTCCAGATGCATATATCCATTGTCCTCTTGAAACATCCCTTTTGCCTAGCCACAGGGAACTCAAACCTTCAAAGCAAATTCCCAGCATCTTCAGATTTTTTTTTTGGCCCTTGTGTAGCCTGTGAAGGAATGGAACTGTTTGTTCCCACCCAATTCTGAGTCCTGGTCATCTTCCATTCTCCCTCTGGTTCTAATTTCAGTCACTAAGTCCTAGTTGACCTTACCCCTTAAACACCTTTTCAGTCTGTCCAGCTCTTCCTTCCTTTCTGCCATGCGCCTTGTGGAGGCTCAGTGATCATTTACTGCTGGATTTGTTGTCCAGCCTCCGAGTTGGTCTCTTGCTGCTATTCTTGTGCCTCTCCAAACTACTCCATGGGGTCAACCAGAGGGATCTTTCTAAAGTGCAAACAAACCCTGCCGCTCCTGCTTCAGCTTTACACTGGCATGCTGTACTCTCAGGATCAAGTCCAAAGCTTCCAAGTTTCAAGTTGAAATTAACGAGCCCTTTCATGATCTGCTTTCACTAATTTCCCAGCTCACTATTTCATGCAAGAACTTTAAAAACTTGGAATTCAGTTGGAATTTAATGAAAAAAAAGAGCTACAATTAGTTTGCCTTTGTTGTTTCAGTTTAGAATATGCTTTCCCGCTCCTCTGCCGAGCTGACTGTATTTCTCTCCTTCAAATCTTGGTTTAGATGTCATTCCCTGTCCTGGGAAGCCTTCCCAATTACCCACAGGGCAGCACTCACCATTCATTGGACAATCTTGTCCTAAATGCTTCTGGAGTGTAAGGGCCCAGTTCTTATGAGCGCAGCTCCTGCCAAGGGGGCACTCAATACCTAATGTTGGCTGAAAGGAGGAAAGTCCCTGCTCTTGTAAGAGAATTAGACTGCATTACTGGACAAAACATTAAAGAATATTCCAGTTCACAGTTAAGGCACAAATGGAACTGTTCTGTTATTTACAATCTCCATTTAATGTCCCTACCAGGGCTTGGGGGAGGGCTTGGTGGGGACAGTGGTTGGGATAATGGAATGCATAGAAGTGTTAAAGCAAAGGGCACTCTGGGGAGCATCTACTGTGCCAGAAGCTGGGATTAGGGCTCTACATTGTCCTCTGTCTCAGTCCTCACACATGTATGGGCAAGTGGTGTTGCCCCTTCATACATAAAGGAAACTGAGGTAGGTTTTTAAATGACAGAGCTGGAGTTCAAACTCAACTGAATCTGACCCCAAAGTCTATGCCCTAAAACATTTTAAAATTCTCACCTGAGGATACATTTATAGAGAGAGGAAGGGAGAGAGACAAAAACATTAATATGATAATTAGGTGCACTCAATATGCACCCTGACCAGGGATCGAACCTGCAACCTAGGCAGCATGTGTCCTGACTAGGAGTTGAACCCATGACACTCCAGTATACAGGATGATGCTCAAACCAATCAAGCCACACCAATGAGGACAAAATTCTTAAGCTTTTACATTTCAAGTCATTGATGTTTATAGTTGAGGGAAAAGGGTCATTTTTTTGGTATCAGTTTTGCTTCAGAAGTTTGCTAAAAAGTTTGGATAATGTACATTTTTTTTTTTTTTTTTTTTGTATAATGCCTTAAAGGGCAGTGACAAAAAATCTTGCAAAATGAAAATATGCAGAAAACATAAAGGACAAAAACTTTTTTTTAATTGTTTTTTTTTTTTTTTTAATTCCAAAGTGGAAATAACTTTCCGAACTTCACATTTTTACCTACCTGTCAACTGAATTTCTCAAACATCACAGAGCAAACAATATAGAGCAAGGCAGAATTGAGCCTGACTGTATTTCTCCCAAGCATACTCCACATTCTGCTTGCCCAGTTTCAGAAAACTAGCCCACCATCTGGTCTACCCAAATCATACTTCCGCAGTCATCTGTGACAGATTTCCCTCAAATCGAACCCTTCCTCTCTAGTTTCTCTTCAGCTGGCCTCTCAGGCTCTCATTGCATCCATTTAAACTACTCAGTTGGTCCCCTGCCTCTGGACTTCTCCAAATCTATTCTGCAGCCATCTTGGTCTCTCAAACTCCAAACTTGATATAACCAATCTAAAATCCAAAGGCATTCTAGATGCAGAGCAGAAAAGCTCAGCATGGTTCCCAATATTTTGATGCTCTCGCACCATCTACCTTTCTTACTTTCCTCCTGCCACCTGCCCTAAATGTTTGGTAAATGTGCCATACAAGACTATTGACACTTTCACTGTGATGTGACTAAATACTTTTATCCTTGGACCATTTAGTCCTATCCTATGGGATGTTTTTATCCATTGTGTTTCTCGTAATTTCCTTTTTACTATTCTTGGTCCTTTTAAGGCCTCTCCTAGTACATCTCCTTCATTCCTGCCCCACCCCACTGTTGATAGCTCACTGCACCAGCCAGGGGCTCCATGTCATTCTGGCCTTTGTGTATGAGTTGCCTGACAGGAGAGGCCCTGTTTTATTAACTCCGTATTCTTTTTTTTATTATTTTTTATTTTTACATTATATTTATTTGTTTTTACAGTTGGGGATTATATACCATGATATAAAGCTTGAGAATATTCTACTTGATTCTAATGGCCATGTGGTGCTGACAGATTTTGGCCTGAGTAAGGAGTTTGTGGCTGATGAAGTGAGTATTACATTTTAATTTAAAATTAGTAATAACAGAATTTAAACACTGATGAAAATTAGCTATAGAATAAACATTTAACAGGATAGTACCATATGAATTGTGGATTTTTGTGCAGATTTGCCTAGGGGAACTTTTGGCATGGATATAAAGATTTTTAGTTTAAAATTACCATGGAACCATCCTGTTAGAATTATAGTAAACCTTTGATAAATATATCAGAATCCCCCAGTTTAAAACAAAACTATGCACTTAATTTTCCCTACAAAATATAACTGAAAAACTTAAATAACCCATTGGGGTCTTTAGAAGAATTATGGCTTAGGTGGTTAACTCTGTATTCTTAGCACACAGTAGGAAATAATGAATGATTTTATAGTTAGAGCTACAAGGCATTTTGTTTTGAGATCAATCTAACCTACATTTTGGAATTGAAAGAATAAAAACTCTGAGAGATGAAAACTTGCTTGATTTCACTTCTCTGATATTTAAAAAGGGCATCCTGAAAAAAACTTTGAAGCATCAGTATCATGTTAGTGATGCTACCATACAAAATAAAGATGCCTTTAGAAAAGATTTTGATTGGAATAAAAGGACAATTTCATTTAAATAAATGCTAATAAGGTGTACTATTTTAAAACAGTGTTAGTAATAAAATGCATAGACTACCTCTTCTGGAGAATCTAATGAAAGTTATACATACTTTTTCCATAAAAATACACAAAATCTTTCACCAATTTCAGGGTACAGTAAAGCCCATTTATGGGACCATAATCAAAAGGATTTGAAGACAGTTAACCCTTGAACAACATGAGAGTTAGGGGCACCAACCCCTGTGCAGTAAAAAATCCACATATAATTCTTGATAAGCATCAATTACTTTACCAATAGCTTACTATTGACCGGAAGCCTTACTGGTAACATCAACAGTTGATTAATGCATATTTTGTATATTATGTGTATTACATACTATATTCTTATAATAAAGTAAGCTAAATAAAAGAAAATGTTATTAAAAACCACAAGAAAGAGAAACTATGTATTTACAGTGCTCTACTATCTTTCCTGGAAAAATTTGCACATAATTGGACCTACACAGTTAAAACCAGGGTTGTTCAAGGGTAACTGTACTCTGAATAGTAGGTGGACTCATTTTCTATATTTGGAGTAGCTGAAACTATGCCAGGGTGAGGAAACACTGAAGGGGTGAATTTTATCCATAGCCTCCAGGGACAAAACCATCTACTAGGCACATACCTCTTTAGGAGAAAGAATAGAAATGTAGTCTTCATATATGATCCTTGCCTTTTCCTCAATAATGCTTTTATTAGCTTCTTTTTTCAGTTCCTCACATGCCATCCAGAAAAGCATATTTTCTTCACTGAACTCCGTTCGAAGGAACTCACGGAAGGCATTCCTTCCCGCAGGAGTGAGCATGAGCTTGTCGAAGGACTGCGCCCAGGAGCTCACCTCTTCCAGGGTAGGCGTGGGGCTTAGCAGAAACCAGAAGAAAAGTTAAAATGGAGCTATGTTAGTGGTAGTTCATTTGAATTTCATCACTAGAAACCCACCTTTTTCCTCTCTGAGAATGTAAGTGTGTACTTAGGTCATTTTAGGAAAAGAAAGAGCTCTTCTCATTTTCCTTAAGCTTTTAGCAAAAACACATGAGTTCGATGTTTTCAAATTGTTAGCTGGATTGAATGGCCACCGCCCAAGTGCTTGCAAACCAAATTGCTAGAATAACTGCTGAGAACATACTTGTTTACATCTAGGCATATCCTGGAAAAGTTTTTAAATTATAGAAGTAAAGAAAAATCCTATAATCATCTGAGCAAAAACTCCTCTTTGCATAACAGACCTAAGTCAGCCCTTACCACACTGATTTCCAAAATAGCAATGCAATGGGGCAGTGTCTATTTAGTATTTTTTAAAACTCAAGAGGGAATTTTAAAGAGGAGAAAAGAATATGTTATATAACTGCAGGTTATAAGGGTGACAATAAAAATGAGTATTTATGAATTCATCATTGACCTTAAGAACGGAGCCATCCCCAACAGCTGCATTTACCTTGGCACTATATTCACAGACTGTTCTCTATGACTGCCCATCCCTGAGGGAACCACTATTCTTGACTTTAGGTTTTCCCTGAGTTGATTTTTTACTTACATTTAATTATATGAGGTCAGAAAATATAGTCTGTTTAACAGACTATAATGATTTTTTTCCTTACTCTATTTTTAATAGTTTCTATATATGTATGTATCCTTGAAACATGTATTTAAAAAACATTTTTATAAAAAGGGATTCTGCAACTTTCCTTTTTTCACCCAACACTAAGTATTTGAGAGTCACCAATGTTTCTGTATGTGACCAGAGTTCCTAGGCAGGATTCGTCTCTGATGTTTTATCTTGTACCATCCTCATCAAGTTTTAGTATCACTGTTACACCCACCTCTTAGGCATTTGGGTAGTTGTACAAGACTTTTATAATCGTGGCATGATCAATTCCTGAAATGTTTTGTGGAACTAATCTGTAAAACCAACTGAACTCAGTGTTTTTTTTGTAGGAAGGTGTTATTGGGTTGAATTGTTTCCCCTAAAATAATACATTGAAGTCCTAGCGCCCAGTACTTCAAGATGTGACCTTATTTGGAAATAGGAAGGATCTTTGTAGATGCAATCAAGGTAAGGTGAGGTCATTAGGGTGGGCTCATTTGATTGATGTTCTTATAAATAGAGACAGATACACACACAGGACAAACTGTGTAAGATACATAGTGCAAAGACAGTCTTATGACTGTCATGAAACATCTATAAGATGAGGAATGCCCAGAATTGCTGGCAAATACCAGAGAAGCTATAAGAAGCAAGGAATGGTTCTTTCCTTGAGTTGGCTGAGAGCAAGTCCCTGCTGATGTATTGATTTTGGGCTTCTAGCTTAAAAAAAAAATAGTATTCCAAAAAATAGAGCCCTGGGTGGTGGCAGAGTGGATAGGGCACTGGCCTGCGAACCCAAAGGTCACTGGTTCAATTCCCAGCCAGGGCAACATAACAAGGTTGCAAGCCAGGCCTCCAGCCAGGAGGCAGGTGAAAGGCAACAACACATTGATGTGTATCTCTCCCTCTTTGCCTCTCTCCCTTCCCCTCTTTCTGGAAATACTAAAATCTTTAAAAATATAAAATAGAGATCCTAGGTACCATTTGCCCCATTTTCCCCATCGTAGCATCTTGCAAAACTATAGTACAACTTCACAGCCCTTTTGGACATTGATCACTGTTGAATTCTGCTTACTCATTGTTGTGATTATATCTTTAATTGGCTTAAGATTTCTGATACCATTTTTTACATTTTATTACAGATACATCTTTAGTCCTTTGGGCTATAAATCCAAGTGTTATTTATATACTCTCATTTGTGGTGGGTTGTTTCCTTTTAGTTTTGTAATTTGGGGTTGGTTTTAATCTTTGGCAAACTGAGAGTCAACAGTGAAGATGTTTTTCTTTTTTCCAGAGAGGATGTGAGTTTGCTTTTTCTGAGATCTAGCACGATCTCAGAAAAAGGACCATTTCAGGAGGCCTCAGTTTCAACACTCTGCCCTCACCTCACTCTCTGAACCTGCTCTTAGAGAAAACCCATCTTTTCTGTGCTTAGCAATCACTACTCAGGGTTTTGCTTACATTTTATTTGGCTGTTTTTCAGATATTTCATTATTATTATTATTATTTACTTTCTGGAGCCCAAGAAAGCAAACTTTTCGATTTGTGCAAAACCGGTTGTTCTGCATTAGGAAGGCTCTCAGATTATGTACTCTGACACAAGGCTTAAAGCTCTGTTCTTAGTTTTGAAGGGTAAAGGATGTACATGCCATATATATAGGTAACTTGTCCTAATTACATGAAGGTCATAGGGAAAACACTCTCACATATTACAAAGATTCACAATGTAAATTCTATGTTCTTTCCTTTCAATCGTTTTGATACAGAGAGATCTGATTAAGATCATTGGGGAGAAGTAGGAGGGGCTGTAGGAGGAGTTTGCTGAGGCAATGGAAAGCAATCTAGGATGGGATTGGCTGAGAAGCTGATGCCTCCAGAGCCAATGGGAATAAAGCGAGGGCGGGCTCTTTGGCTCAGAGCTTTTCTGGCTCCTGAGCTGGCTCAGGCTTGAGCTCTCAAACTTTGTCTCAGGCTCTTCTTCCTCAGGGTTGCCTGGATAATGGTGCAGTAGCTGGCTGCATTTCCCAATGGGCTGTGTCTTGTATGGGAAGGAACCCTTGGTGCTCCCTAGGCTCAGGCTGGCCTGGCAGAGGGTGGCAGGTTTATTCTTTGGCTGTTCTAGAGGGAACAGGCTCTGAGGTAGAAGCCTGCCATGCTTCCAAAAGTATGTAGCTTTTATGTATTATGTTCTTTTAGTTTGTAAACTAACCCTACAGAAATTAAAGAAAGGCAAGGAGAACCTAGGTGTTAGAGTTTAGCCTTAATTGATAGGCTTAAGTAATTAAAGCTGTGACTTGATAGGATGAAGTGACTGCTTTTGAATACAGACTCTTTTACTTTATCACCAAACCTACCTCTGGAATTTGCCTAGAGGGTGGTGGTGGGCAGCAGGACCCCAACTTGCCCTTCCATAACAATACTTTTGAAGATGGATTACAGCTGACTCAGTATTACAGCATAAATGAAAAGCTCAGGACCAGAGTAAGTAGCTTTTAGAGAGTAGTCAGCAAACAATCATAGATGTCTAAACAATTGTTTCTTTTTTTTTTTTCTGGTCAATGAATGGGAAACTTTATTGAGGCCCCAGGGTCAATAGAAGGCCCAGGGTAGGCAGAAGACTACCCTGTAGGCCAGAGGTGGTGATGGAGGGGCCTTATTTAACCTTCTTCTTGGGGCGCAGGTTGTTGGTGTGGCCACACTTCTTCTTGCGGCAGTTGACAGTGCGGGGGTGCAGGCAGGCATAACACTTGCGGCAGATCATCTTGTCACAATTGTACTTCTGGGCAAGCTGGCGGAGGGAGGGCTCGATGATGCCACCACGCAGACGAAGCACCAAGTGCAGGGTGGACTCTTTCTGAATATTGTAGTCTGAGAGAGTATGGCCATCCTCCAGCTGTTTGCCCGCAAAGATCAGACGCTGCTGGTCAGGCGGGATGCCCTCCTTGTCTTGGATTTTAGCTTTGACATTCTCAATGGTATCACTGGGCTCAACCTCAAGGGTGATGGTCTTGCCAGTCAGGGTCTTCACAAAGATCTGCATCTCTGTGTCTGCTGGGGAGGCCGCACGGATGCCACAACCAACGCACTCTGCTGCCTCATTGAGAAGAAAGAGCTAAACAATTGTTTCAAGTGTAGTTTCAAAAATAAATTCAGTGTGGAATATGGATCCTATTTCAGTACAACTGTGTGCAAATACACAGAATATTTCTTTGAGGATATATAAAAAGCTGCAGATAGCAGTTAGTATATCTGGAGATTGGGGTGAGGTCTGAAAGTCAAGCTTTTATTGTAAAACTTCCATATTATTATTATTATTATAAATAGTTTATTTATTATTTTTTGAGATGGGGGAAAGGAGAGAGGGAGAGAGACACCAATGTATGGTTGCCTTTCACCTGCCTCCAGCTACAGACCTGGCTGGAGACCTGGCCTGCAACCTGGTTATGTGACCTAGCTGGGGAATAGAACCATCGACTTTTGGGTTCAAAGGCTGGTGCCTTATCCACTGAGTCACCAGCCAGGATTCATTTTTGTTTTTATAGTGTTTAAATTTTCCTCATGAATGAAGTATTCTGTATGAAAACAATGCAGAAAATTAGCTTTCTAGTTAACTAGCTAGCTAGAAACAGTTTTCAAAAGATGTTTTAAAAGATGTTTAAAAGATAATTAAAAATAATAATCTACATGAAAATCCTGAATTCTTTTTACAGAGGTTCCTGATAAATTGGTGAGGCTTACTAAAAATGTGCTAAGTTATGTTCCTTAAATATGAAAATTAAAAGTTATCATTTTACTCCTATCAGTGAAAAAATACATATATTAAAAAGTGATTTTGAAAAACTTAAAGGTAATCAGTAGTACTTTTTAAAGAGAGAATATATAATTTCCATATTACTGAAAAACCTAAAAGCAAAGAAAGAACAGTTCACAAGACAAAATAAATAAATAAATGAAAACTATATAAAAAAATTAAAATAGGAAAAAAGTAGATAATTATGTGTTAAAGAATATGCTAGAAGATTAAACATATCAGCACTCATCAAAATAACTGATTCAATGTAATTGGATTCTAATTCTTTATTTAGAGACAGAGACTCAAACTGGGCCAAAATCTAACATAATACTATTTTTGGGAAACATACAAAATATTACAAAAATAAAAAATAAATACACAGGCAAAGACATATGAGATAAATGCCAATAAAAGCAATATTATTATCTAAGTGAAAATGGAAGCAAAAGGAAATAAGTTGTATAAAAAGCCACTTCATACTATTGGATATGATTGAAACTAATAATAACAAACATATTGAATGCTTACCTTTTACTAGGCTCTATTCTCGGTGTTTTACTGGTCCTATTTCATATTCACATCGGCCCTTTTCTGGCTTAGCTACAACAAATTGTTATTATTCCCATTTTACATATAAGGTCACAAAGGCTACTAAATAAAGTGCCTGAGGTCCCAAGGACCCACAGGAAGGATGAGTACAGCTAGGACTAGATGTAGGAATTCTGGTGTCAGCTGGAACAGCCTCAAAGCTTTTGTATAGAATATGTTACACTGGAACATATAAGATAAAAGCTGTTTTTAAAATACTAATGAGAGCCCTGGCTGGTGGCACAATGGGTAAGGTGCTGGCCTGTGAACCCAAAGGTCGCTGGTTCAATTCCCAGCCAGGGCACGTAATGAGGTTACAAGTCAGGTCTCCTCCAGCCAGGTCCATAGCTGGAGGCAGGTGAAAGGCAACCATACATTTCTCTCCCTTCCCCTCTCTCTAAAATAATAAATAAAAAATCTTTAAAATAAAATAAAATACTAATAAGTTGTGGAATATTTTAATGTGCTTCCAAGACACTGAAAAACCTGGGTAAAAATAAATAAGATAAAGAATGAAGAAAAATATTTAATTAACCTTTAGGCTAATTTTTCCTCTTGAAAAGAAACAATTTAATATAACACCTATTTGAACAATGCTTTTAGATATTGGTTTTGTATTTGCAATTATATAACCATAATACCAAAATACAGAATAAGAATACTTTGGTAAAAGTAAATCAATTGATACTACAGATGGGAAGAAAGATAATTTTAAAATTTGGCATTATGAAAGGTAATTTATCTTTTTTCAATTAAGTTTAAAAAATAATGCATTAAAGGAAGTATAAGTCAACAATTAAGAAGAAAAATGGAGAGTATTATGCTTAGTGAAATAAGCCAGTCAGTGAAGGACAAATATCATATGATCTCACCCATTACAGGACAATAATGAACAAAACTAACAACAAGCAAAACAGAACCAAATATATGAATACAGTGAACAGGCCTTCAGTGGTCAGGGGGAAAGAGGTTGGGGGGAGGGGGGAGGCAGA
>PVIW01015766.1:6847-18811 GCA_004026585.1 Noctilio leporinus | reverse complement strand
AACCAACTGTATGGGAAAACATAATTGCCAATGATACCTCAGACAAGGGTCTGATCTCCAAAATATACAAAGAACTAATGCAACTCAACACCAGGGAGACAGACAGCCCAATTCAAAAATGGGCAAAGGACCTGAACAGACAACTCACTGAGGAAGATATACAAAGGGCCCAGAGGCATATGAAAGAATGCTCAACATCACTAGTCATCAGAGAGATGTAAATTAAAACCACAATAAAATACCACCTCACACCTGTCAGAATGGCAATCATCAGCAAATCAAGAAACAACAAGTGTTGGCGAGGATGCGGGGCAAAGGGAACCCTCATACACTGTTGGTGGGAATGTAGGCTGGTGCAGCCACTGTGGAAAACAGTATGGGGTTTCCTTAAAAATATAAAAATAGAATTGCCTTTTGATCCAGCAATTCCACTACTTGGACTATACCCAAAGAATCCTGAAACACCAGTTCATAAGAACCTATGCACACCTATGTTCATAGCGGCACTATTTACAATAGCCAAGTGCTGGAAACAGCCTCAGTGCCCATCAGTGGATGATTGGATTAAAAAACTGGTACATTTACACAATGGAATTCTATATAGCAGAAAGAAAGAAGGAACTTGTACCCTTTGCAACAACATGGATGGAACTGGAGAGTATTATGCTTAGTGAAATAAGCCAATCAGTGAAGGACAAATATCATATGATCTTACCCATTACGGGACAATAATGAGCAAAACTAACAGCAAGCAAAACAGAACCAAATATATGAATACAAGGAATAGGCCTTCAGTGGTCAGGGGAAAAGGGGTAGGGGGGAGGGCGGAGGCAGAGGCAAGAAAGTGGAGCAGCTTAGACAAGAACCTAGTATAAAGGAAACATGGACATGGACAACAGGTCAGATTGACTTTGGGAGGAATGGGTGGGTGGGGATGGGAACAGAGGGGAGCAAAAAGGGGATGAATGTAATACAACAACAATAAAATTTTTTAAAATTTTAAAAATCATCTTTAGTCTCTTTATCAAGTCAGAAAGGTGGGAAAAATTGGTATTGCATAATAAAGTTTTTCTGGTAAACAAAGGTAAATAAATAAAAATGGATAAAATAGCCAAAGTTAATTTTAAAGTGTAGTTATAGTAAGTAAGAGAAATATGCTTGTATAGACCTTGTAATTTCAAGGTTAAAATTTAAAAAATCTATGTTTACAAATTATTTGTTTTTCAATTCAAGGACATGAGAAGAAACTAAGTTTACTGACAAAGCAAAAAATAACATAACTCATTAACCATGTTCATTTAGATTCCCCTAAAAAATGCCAAACTACATTTTGTTACTTTGCAATTATAATTAATGTATTTTGAAGTATTAATTAAATGCCTGAATGATAAAAATGTTCTTGTTTAAGTTTTTAAAATACTAGTGATTGTTTTATTGACTACTACATGGTGGAAAATGAATTTGAAGAAAAAACATTTCTGGATTCAATAACAAAGTGTTAAATATGGGGGGGTTGTGCACAGTAAACTTGCTGTAAAATGTATGTGTGTTGTATTAACTGTGTTCTTTTAAAATATCATAAAAATACATTTCCAGTTTAAGTTGTCATACACAGACCTGGCTGATGGCACAGTGGGTAAGGCGCCAGCCTGCTAATCCAAAGGTCGCTGACTCAGTTCCCAGCCAGGGCACATAACCGGGTTGAAAGCCAGGTCTCCAGCCAGCTCTGTAGCTGGAGGCAGGTGAAAGGCAACCACACATTGATGTCTCTTTTCCTCTCTGCCTCTCTCCCTTTCCTTCTCTGAAAATAATAAATAAAATCTTTTAAAACTAATTAAATAAATAAATTGTCATACATATTTTAAATTTGGGTTTAGGACCTCCATTTCCAGATTAAAAACTGCTATTAGCACCTATCATCATCATTATTATTATTATTACTAAATTATTGGAAGTATTGCTTTGTTTTATCTGAAGAAAAAAATAATTGCCATACTTCAAATTACCATTATAGATATCTTTTATGGTATCTAATTTTCCTCTTAGCAAGTCTATTTCTAATTGTTTGTGTTGATATATACAGATATTCAATGGAATGTGAATGTAAATATATTAAGTTTTTTCTTCAAATCATTCATATCTGTCTATGCTCTCTAAATAATTGGTTAATCTTGAAAAATAGATAAATTTATTCCCGCTGGAATATTATTCCAAGTTAGCAATTAATTTAAGTATAATTACACAATTCTTTTATAATTCATGTGATGTGTTTGGAAAAGTAGGGCCAGTTTACTCACTGAGTGAGAGCATAGGGAAAAACTGGAATAAGTTCTAATACTATATGATCTAAGTTTCATGTGAAAGAGAGACTTGATAAAGTAAGTAGCAGAGAAATGTTAAAATGAGAACCCTGAATAAATCTCTAAAATATATTTGGTATTAATTATTGTTTTCATTGGTAGTTGATAAAAGAGTAATACAGGGATGAGTAATTAAAAGATATCTAAAAAATTTACTCTTCACATAATCAGGCGTACCCCTAATATCTATAAGGCATTGGGTGAGTACAAATGAAGGCTCACCTAAAAGTTACAAGTGAAGCTAGTGAATTGTTAAATAACATATGATTTGTCTTTCTACTTTAAAATGTGTACCTCACATGAAAAGCCATGTCACTAAAATCAGCAAAATGTCAAATATTATTACATTAAAATATTACTGTTCATGTATTCATATTCTTTGATGAGTTAAAGAATAAATAGTAAAATAAATAATAAACCAGTATAAATATATCCTGATGTAACTTCAGGTAAATCATAAATTAACATTATTATAATTTATATTTTAAGATAATTTGTGTTCAACCAACAGTAATGCCAACTTACATGTTACTTTATTCATTGATATTCTAAAATAGTCTTTTAATAAGTTTGATTTGGAGACATTTTACCCTGTTGAAGCAGGGATTTTTAGCAATAAAACCCTTTAAGCAATACTAAGATTTAGATATTAGTCATATTGTAATATTCAAACATTGTAAGGAAATTTAATATATAATAATAAAATATTATCACAGAATCTATTAAACTACTTTAATTTCATTATATATAACTATTACCTATGTCATACAATGCATAAATTAATACAGAACTTCTTAAATTAAAAAAAATTCAAACTACAATATTATTAAAAAATCCAGAATTAATAATTTATTCCTAATTTTTTGAGATTTTTAACAAAATTTACCTTGTTTGATAATAGCCAGAAAACAGTATCAATATAAATCATTTTTGGATTGCTTGGATATGATTCTTCTTCATAGACATGCAAATGTTTTTCTTCTTATTTTAATTTCCTAAGAATATTAGAATATTAGTTCATATGTACTGTATTTGATTTACATTTTTCATTCAATTTCAAAATTTGTCAAAAAAGATCTCTTTTTTATAAAAATTTATTTTGCAAGGATTTGTTATATTCATGCAATCTGAGAAAGATGTAACAAGTTTATCAACTGTCTTTCCTCTTAATTAAACTGTGTCTCTTTGCCATGACAGCAGTGGAACAACCAACAAATTATTTTGAAGTTTGGAAATGGTGTCAAGAGAGGAGGATTTCCCTGGAGTCCCATTAGAGTTAGGCGACTTGATGAATTTTGACTATGCATGTATTATGTCAGCATGAGCTTTAGATCCTGAGTAACACAGACACCCATATGTTTTCTCATATATGTATTTAATTTTTTTAACCTGCTTTTAATATGTGGGATCCTCCAAGTCAAAGCCCATGGTAGAGAGGTTTAAGAACAATGCCATAGGTAATTTTTTAACCTTCTCTATATCCACCCTAGATTGCTTCTAGAATGACTCTATCATTTACTGGATTAGGCTTTGTCATTCTCTTAGGGCTCTTCACAGCAATAGTCCCTCTACTTGAACTTTGAAGACCCCATTGATTTATCTCATAATCTCAGATATCTTATCATTGTCACCAACTTTGCCATCTGAAATAAGTTTGCCATTCTAACCACACCTTCAATCATGCCAAAATCTGTCTCCTACACCAAAAACCAATTGCTCAACTTGCTTGTTACTCCCATTTCTCTGACAGTAGAAGCTGCAGCTAAAATCAGCCATACTTTCTCTTTAAATGTACAGTTTGTTTAAGGTGAGCTGGGATCAAAATTGTAACATGGGACCTAAAGTTTTAATAAGCTGTTTAGTTAGATTTTTAAAAGGGATTATGAGTATTTTAAAATATAAACCACAGTATATCGGAATCTTTAGTATTTCACTGCCTATGGAAAGACTAAACGAATATTCAGTTCAGGTACTTCTATTCCCCATTTGCCATCTTCCATTGTGATGGAAAATCAAAATATGATCATTTAAAATGAATTAGAATTATAGTACTTAAAAAAAGATACATTTTAGATGTAGATCCAAGTTACTAAAGCTCAAACAATGAATGCTAAAGATTTTTGAGGACAGAATTTTCATTGCAAAATGTATAGAATGAATTTAAAGCTTAAAAAGACATTATTGAGTTAAATGGTATCATGTTGTTTCAATGGAAGGAGGATTTTCATTTGTATTTGGAATTCATAGAATCTGGAAGAAGAAATTGAATAAAAAAATGATTTTGCTACTTGGCAATATGGACATAGATATATCAGATACCTTGGGATGATAGCGACCCATAAGCAAAGTACATTAAATGAAACAATAGTGAGTTAGATAACTACCATGAGCTATAGAAGGAGGATGAAAAGTTATAATGCATTTATAAGAAGTCAGGTACCTCAGCAAAAACTGGCAAATGCTGCATGTTCTAAATTTAAGAATGCTCTGAGCTGGCTACCATGTTAGTGACCCTAAGAAATTTCTTCAGAATTGATTAGTTTACAGATTTGATGATATTTGCAAGAGAGAAATAAATGTAGAGGACACTTTGAAAATGCCAAGAGAAATGAAGACTTTTGAGGGTAAGCTCTTTGACCAGTGCATGAATGTAAAACTTGAAAAATATAATGAAAAATAAAACCCAACAATAAAAAACTAAGATGATGTAACCATGGAGTCTTTATAAGGCAGGAAATGTAAAGATCAGTTTACTTGATTTCCCAAGTATTAAATAAATTTCTACAGAAATGTGGATATATTTTTTCTAAAAAATATATTTAATTAGAAAACATCTGGTAATATGACTGACTAATATGTTCATTCATCATATTAAAACCTACTCAATTTTTTGAACTATTCTAAGAAGTTTATTTTCCAAAATACAGGCATTTTTATCTATATGTATCTACAAATATGCACATTTCTATGTGACTTCACCTGTAATGTTTCAAGATTTTGATACATTTTTATAATACATTTACATGATTTCTTCATGCAAATGTATCTTTAATAGCAAGGTAAAAATTACTATTTTACAACAGATACAACTTACATTTCTAACATTTCTACTCTAGAAAGTAATACATGATACACCATATTATAACGTGGCCTCCTTAGCTAAAAAGCAATCAGAGGACAGCAATAAATTTTTTAATTTAATTTTAATGTTATTGTATTACATCCATCCCCTTTTGCTTCCCTTTGTCCTCTTCCCCACCCACCCACTCCCACCTCCAATTTAAAAGATTTTCTTTATTTTTAGAGAGAGAAGAAGGGAGGGAGAAAAAGAGGGAAAGAAATATCAATGTATGGTTGCCTTTCACCTGCCTCCAGCTACAGACCTGGCTAGAGACCTGGCTTGCAACCTGGTTATTTGTCCTGGCTGGGAATCAAACCAGCAACCTTTGGTTTCACAGGTCAGCGCCATTCCACTGAGTCACCAGCCAAGGTGGCTCAATTTTTTACCTACATTTTTCAAAGTAATTTTAAAGGTAAAAGTGACATGATTTAAGGAGATATCATTTTTTTATTGTGCATTTCACGCTGTTGTTTAAATATTAATTGCTTCAGTTATCATTTTGTTTCTTACCTAGAGTTATTTCAAGGAAAACTGAATTTAAGCAATTAATCTTGACAGTTAAACATTACATGTAATTTGATACCAATGGATTTTGTGTATCAAATCCATCTTACTCTGTGCAGAAGAAGTAAGGAGAATGTGCTTTAACTGATTTTATTTCAAATGAATAAGACACAAATACTTGCTAAAGAAATACCAAAAAAATAATAATCTTTAGTAGATATAGAAGTATAATAATTTCTAGGCTCTTTACTTTTAACAAATATTAATTGATCTTATACTTAATCCACATCCCAGACTATACAAAGAATGTCCAAATTTTTATTTTTGCCTTACAATTAAGAAAGTTGATATGAAGTGCTAATAAAAATGTACCTATAATGACAAAATATCTCCTAACACATTCACTTACTGTCCAACCTCATATATTAAAAATAAATGAAATCATAAGGATAATAGGAAAAGAGATCCTTTGAATGTATTCCCTGTCCCAGAGCAAGCAACAATCATGTGGTAGCCACCCATGGACAAACATACCTTGGTGTGATCTTTGGGATCTAGGTTGGAAGTTGCACAGTAGCCCTGGTAACACCCAACAAAAAGGAGTGCTGTACTGAGAAGGCAGGCCCATGCCCATGTGGCGAGAGTGCCAGCTCTGTTCTGAGGTCCAGACCTGGAAACAACCTCATCTCCTTATGGACTTGGATATAGCCCCATCTGGCCTTAGTCCTGCTACTGGTACCATCTTTCAAAGGACCCAGGAGGAGTCCTGCCTACCTGTGTTTTACCAACTTTGGTTTCAGCTGTGGACGCTGAAGTAGCCCCAAACCCAGCTCTAGGAGTTCAGCTACAGTTGAGGAGCATTTCTGCAGGTGGAGGGACCCACTAAAGCCAGGCTGGTCCCTGCCCCCAGTGGCAGGCCCATCAACTTGTGGATTCATGGTCTGGGGGGCAGTGGGCCATGACAGAAACCAGCAGGAGGCTTGCCATTCATGTCCACAGAGGCAGCCCTCAGGCTTTGGTCCCAGCTGTGGACTACAAAGTTGTTCAGTACCTCTCAACTACAGACCAGGTCTAATCCTGCCTCAGAGAGAACTCTGCTCAGTGACCCAGGTAGGAGCCACACCCAGTCTCACACCTGGTAAGAAGTCTGCCATCTGCAGATCCAAATGCAGAGTCTCATTTCAGCACCAGCTCTACCCAATCAAAGACCTAACGGCAGTCCAGTGAGCTCAGGCACATACCTTCCCAAGCCACTGGTAACAATGCTGCCAACCACTTACCCGACTGCAGACCCTACAACAGCCACTTGACCTGTCCTCAACCCAAATCTACTGTTATTGCAGAGGTAATTCTATCAGCTCAGGGAACAGACCTGCAGAGGTCTTTACCTGCTGAAACTAGTCTATAAAGACTAGAAAAAGTGTTTGCTCCTTCTAATTCATAGACACCAACGCAAAGCTACAGATAATGAAGAAGCAGACAAGCATGAAACCACCAAATAAGTATACTATATTTTATAATAGTGGTATGAAACTAGAAAGCAGTGACTGAAGTAAAACTAAAAATTCACAAATATGTGAGAGGTTAAACAACACACTCCTGAACAATCAATGAATCAAAAGAGAAAGCAAATCGGAATGAAAAAAAATTATCTTAAGACAAATAAAAATGGAAATATATCATAACAAAACTTACAGGACACAGCAGGCATTTCTAGGAGGGAAATTTATAGCAATAAATGCTTATGTTAAAAAATCTAAAGTAAATAACCTAACTTTATACTTCAAGGAGTAGAAAAAGAATAATAAGCTCAAAATTAAAATGAGGACGGAAATAATAAAGATTAGAGCAGAAAGAAATAAAATGGCAACAAGAAAGAAAATAATGATTCTGAACTATTTTTTGAAAAGAAAAGCAATATTGACAAAGCTTTACCAAAATGAATGAAGAAAAAAAGACTCAGATAAGATTAAAAATAAAAGAGACATTATAATATACCACACCATACAATTACAAAGGATCATGAGAGAATACTGTCAACATTTAAGTGCCAACAACTTAGACTACCCAGAAGAAATAGATTAATTCCTAGAAATAAGCAACCTACCAAGACTGCCACATAAAGTAGAAAATCTGAACAGATTGATATTGAGAAAAGAGATGGAATTAACAATCAAAATTCTCCCAACAAATAAAAGCTCAGGATAAGGTGGCTTTACTGTGAATTGTACCATACCTTTGAAGAATTAACACCACTACATCTCAAACTTTTCCACAAAATTGAAGAAGAGGGAACACTTCCAATCTCAGTTTATGAGGCCAGTGTTATTCTCTTATAGACCCAAATGAAGATAATACAAAAACAAAAAAAAATTACAGGCTAATATCCTTTTTAAATAGTATGTATACAAAAGTATTTATCAAAATACAATGTAGCTGGCCTGTGAACCCAAAAGTCACTTGTTCTATTTCCCAGTCAGGATACATAACCAGGTTGTAATCCAGGTTTCCAGCCAGGTCCTTAGCTGGAGGCAGGTGAAAGACAACCATACATGGGTGCTTCTCTCCCTTTCATCCTCCCTCCCTGCTCTTCTCTCTGAAAATAATGAACAAAATCTCAAAAAAAAAAAAAAAAATGAGGTAAATCAAAATGTAATATACTACGTTAGAATAAAAATCACATGATCATCTCAATAGATGTAAAGAAAATATTTAACAAAATTCAACATTCATTCACAATAAAAACCCTCAGCAAATTAGGTATAGAAGGAATGAATCTCAACATTATAAAGGCCATATATGTCAAGTTATTCAGTGGTGAAAAGCTGAAAACTTTTACTCAGGAACAAGACAAGGGTGCCCATTTCACCACTTTCATTCAACAGAGTACTGAAAGTTCTAGCCAGAGCATTTAGGGAAGAAAAGAAATTTTAAAACATCCAATTCAGAAAGGAAGGAATAAGGTGTTGTTATTTACAGAAGACTTGTCATATACAGAAAACTCTGATCACTACCAAAAAAAACTCTTAGAACTAATAAATTCAGGAAAGTTATTGCATACAAAAGAACAACAAAATTAGCTTCGTATACATTAACACTAAACTATCCAAAGCCAAATTTGAACATATATGTGTCTATTTCTGGGCTCTCTACTCTGTTTGATTGGTCTACCTCTGGTTTTACATAGTGTTGTTTTAATTACTATTGCTTTGTAATGCAATTTGAAATTAAGAAGTGGAAGTCCTCCAGCTTTGTTCATTTATGGTTCCATACAAATTTTTAGAATTAAAAAAAATATCTGTGAAAAGCCTATGGAATTTTTATATAGCTTTTTTCAACCATAAGAAAAGGAGGAAATATTGTCATTTGTGACAAGGTAGATTAAACTGTATGACAGACACAGAAAGACAAATTTTGGATAAGCTCAGTTGTATATAGAATCTAAAGATGGCAAACTCACAGCAACAGAGTAAAAAGGTGTCGAGGAGTGTAGTAAATGAGGAAATGGTCAAAAGGTAAACATTTTCAGTTTAAAGTAAGTTTTGATCTAATGTACAACATGGTGACTATAGTTAATAATACTGTATTTTGTACATGGAATTTATTATCTTAAATATTCTCACTACACAGACACAAATGCAAAATGGTAACAATGTGAGTCGATGGATATGTTAATTAGCCTGATTGTGGTAATCATTTTACAATTATATTTATATTAAATCATCACATTGTATACCTTCAATATATATAATTTTTATTTCTCAATTGTATCTCAACAAAGCTTGAAAATGATATAAAATAAATTTATTTAAAATAAAAAATAAAATAATTATCAGCATTAAATATGCTATGCTTATCCAAAATTACAACCATAATTTTAATTCCTTTGCTTATCCATTCATGGGTGTAAAGTTCCATTAGATATCTTTTCTTTAGAAAAATATGAGTTTTAGAAAGTTTTATCATTTTACTTTGAAATATTACTAATACAATTTTGTCAATTAATCTAGAATATCCCTATAGTAGCACATGTTTAAATAGAAATTTATGTTATGATTGTTAGGGTATGTTTATGGGGCAAAACTGTACTGAGCTGAATGGTGGTAAATTTCAAGGATGATTTTCAGAAAATAATACATAACAAAATAAAGATAAAACTCTGAGCAGATGTTCCTGAATAAGGCCTAGGATCAGAAGGCATACCAATCATTCAGACATGTTGCCTCATAGGAATATGCTTGATATCTTTAGCATGAGATCCACTACCTTCAAAACTCTGCCTACCTATCACATATTTGCAGAGTATTTACAAATCTGAAAATTCCCTGCACATCTACCTTGTTTATGAGATGGAAATTTTCTTAAAACAGCTTCCTTTGCCTAGAATATTCTAATACTTTATATGATAATGCTTTTACTTTACCTAGTTGGGCTAATTCTAACTGTTCCTTTAAGACACATTATAAATGAGACAGAGCAATAAGGTTTCAACTTGCCAACAATCCCCTCTCCTGTATATATGTTTATAATTATCAGAACTGCTTAAACACTATACTAGTATAATACTGGATGCTCATATTCTTTAAATGATTCTTTGTGCTGCTAAAAGTATCAAATAAAATGTGGTATTTCTTTGCAAATTCCTTTAATCATTTTAAGATTTAATACTACATCAAGCAGATAAACCTTTCCACAAATTAAATATTTTCCAAATGTAAGGCTCCAAAAAAAAAAAAACTTTCTCTTTTTCTAAGAGAACAGTAATGTCACAGTGAAAAGAGTGCACAGGTTGATGAAAGTACTTGAGAAATTATTTTTGTAGTTCTATGTGGGACATACCAATCATATTAGCTAACATTTATGAAATACTATGTGCTAGGCATTATTCTAATTACTTAGTGTATTTAAAAAAAAAACATTTCATTTATTATTTTCAGAGAGAGGAGAGGGAAGAGAGGCAGAGAGGGAGAGAAACATCAATGTATGGTTGCCTTTCACCTGCCTCCAGCTACAGACCTGGCTGGAGACCTGGCTTGCAACCTGGTTATGTGCCCTGGCTGGGGAATCAAACCAGTGACCTTTGGGTTCGCAGGCCAGCACCTTTTCCACTGTGCCACCAGCCAGGGCTAATTACTTAGTATATTTTAAATGATATGAACATTACACTTTTATAAAAGTAAGTGCATTTTCAATCCTTATTTCATAGATAAGGGAAACTTAAGCAGAAAAGTAACACAAAGCCATGTCTGTTTTTAAATGATAAATGCTTGTAGGTACTTGACCCCTGGCAGTCTGGCTCAAAGCCTGTGCTCTTAATAGACATCTTTTAATGTCTCTTTCCTGCCTTAAGAGAATAAACTGCATTTTATTAAGGAAACCTGTCATTTTTTTCACACCTTTAAAAATGTTTTATTCATATCAAATTAGTCAAATGTAGTTTTTTCTAGGCACATCAATGGAGAGCAACATAAAAATTTTATTCTAAAAAATGCTCTGTACACTGCCCCCTTAGTAGCCCTCAAGATGATTTTACTATAAGAGGCATAAAACTCACAGACCAACTTGGTATTTTGCCTTTTAAAATTTTTATTTGCCATCTTTATGGTAAGAACGGTGAATTTTCCACTGGAGAATTTAAAACTGCTTCCATTGAAAGCAAAAGCACTTATGGAAAAGAAATGGAACTAGTGGTAACTTCTTATTTCAGTGAAAGATTGATTTCTACACAGAATGAGGGTGTAATATATAATTGTATCATTGGTACAGGCTTCAGGCTTGGTTTAGAAATGTTGTTTTTGATAGATATTAAATTGTTACTATATTGCTACTTCCATTATCTTCAAAATATTTTGCCTTAGAAATTTACTTGTTATTTTTTTCGTGTGCCTAAGCAAAGAAATGTAGACAGTAATATAAGAATTTTTTAAAAATTTTATTGTTGTATTACATCCATCCCCTTTTTGCTCCCCTCTGTCCCCC
>PVIW01015765.1:0-18715 GCA_004026585.1 Noctilio leporinus | reverse complement strand
AGGGGAGCAGCTTAGACAAGAACCTAGTATAAAGGAACCATGGACATGGACAACAGGTGGGATTGACTTTGGGGGGAATGGGTGGGTGGGGATGGGGACAGAGGGGAGCAAAAAGGGGATGGATGTAATACAACAACACTAAAGTTAAAAAAAAAAGAAATTATTACATATAACTACATGACAAGAAATTTGACAACCTGGGTGAAATGGACAAATTAATGAAATTGTATAACCTACCAAAACTGAATCAAGAAGAAGCAGAAAGCCTGAGTAGACCAATAACAACCAGTGAAATTGAAGCAGTAATTAAAAACTCCCAGAGCACAAGAGCCCTGGACCCAGGTGAATTTTACTAAATATTTAGAGAAGAACTAACTCCTATCCTTCCCAACCTATTCCAAAAAATCCAAGAAAAGGGAAGACTCTAATTCTTTCTATGAGACCAGGATTATTCTAACCCCAAAACCATGTCAAGACACAACAAAGAAAGAAAACTACAGGCCAATATCCCTGATGAACATAGATGCTAAAATTCTCAACAAAATAATGGCAAATCAGATCCAGTTATATATTTAAAAAATCATATATCATGACCAAGTTGGGTTCATTCGAGGAATGCAGAGATAGTACAATATTTGCAAATCAGTAAATGTAATACACCACATAAACAAACTGAAAGATAAAAAACATACAATCATATCAATAGATGCCAAAAAAGCATTTGTTAAAATATAACACATTTTTATGATAAAAATGCTCAGCAAGATGGGAATAGGGAAAGCATACCTCAACATAGTAAAGACCATATATGAGAAACATGAAGCTAACATCATACTAAACAGGCAAAAACTGAAAGCCTTTCCTTTAAATCAAGAACAAGACAAGGGTGTCCACTCTTTCCACTTCTATTCAACAGTCTTGGAAGTTCTAGCCACAGTGATCAGACAAGGAAAAGGAATCAAATGCATCCAAATTGGAAAAGAGGAAGTAAAGATGTCATTATTTGCAGATGACATGAAAGTGTACACAGAAAACCCTATAGACTCCATTAAAAACTACCTAACCTAATAAGTGAATTTGGTAAAATAGCTGGATATAAAGTCAATATCCAGACATTGAAGGCATATTTTTTATATATATCAGGAATGAAATGTCAAGAAAGACACTAGAAAACAAGTCCCATTGACTATAGCAACAACAACAACAAAATAAAGTACGTAGGAATAAACTTATCCAAGGAGATAAAAGATCTGTACTCAGAAAACTACAGGACACTGAAGAAAGAAATTAAGGAAGCTACAAATAAATGGAAGCATATACCATGTTCATGGATGGGAAGAATTAACATCGTTAAAATGTCCATACTACCCAAAGCTATCAATAGATTCAACACAATCTCTATTAAAATACCAATGTCATATTTCACAGACTTAGAATAAATACTGAAAAAATTTATATGGAGTATAAAAAATGGCCCTGAATAGCTACAGCAATTTTGAGAAAGAAGAACAAAGTAAAGCCCTGGCTGGTGGCTCAGTAGATAAGATGCAGGCCTTCGAACCCAAAGGTTACTGGTTCGATTCCCAGCCAGGGCAACATAATCAGGTTGCTAAGCCAGGTCTCAAGCCAGCTCTGTAGCTGGAGGCAGGTGAAAGGCAATCATACATTGATACATTGAAAAAAAAAAAAAAAAAAAGAACAAAGTAAGAGGAATCACAATACCAAATATCAAACTATATTACAAAGCCATAGTAATCAAAAACAGTCTGGTACTGGCACAAGAACAGACAAACAGATCAATGAAACAGAATAGAGAGCCCAGGAATAAACCCAGAACTCTATGGGCAACTAATATTCAACAAAGGGTGAAGGAACATAAAATGGAGTGCAAATAGTCTCTTCAACAAATGGTGTTGGGAGAACTGGACAGGGACTTGCAAAACAATAAAACTAGATCACTCCTGGCTGGTAGCACAGTGGATAAGGTGCTAGCCTATGAACCCAAAGGTTGCTGGTTTGATTTCCTAGCCAGGGCACATAACAAGGTTGCAGGCCAGGTCCAGCCAGATCTGTGGCTACAGGCAGGTGAAAGGGAACCATACATTGATATCTATCTTCCTCTCTCCCTTTCCCTCCCTCTAAAAATAATAAATAAAATGTTTAAAAACACTAGACCACCAGCTTACACCATACACCAGAATAAACTCAAGATGGATAAAAGACTTAAACATAAGTAGTGCCACCATGAAAGTCCTAGAGGAAAACATAGGCAAAAAATTGTGGATATTCCATGCAGCACCATTTTCACTGATATCTCTCCCAGGGCAAGAGAAATAAAAGAACAAATAAATGAATGGGACTACATCAAACTAAAACATTTTTGCTCAGCTAAAGAAAACATTAATAAAATGAAAAGGGAACCAACCATATGGGAAAACATATTTGCCAATGACAACTCAGATAAGAATTTGAACTCCAAAATATATAAAGAACTAATATGACTCAACACCAGGGAGACGGACAATGCAATTAAAAAATGGGTGAAAGAACTGAACAGACACTTCTCTAAGGAAGACATACAAAGGACTCATAGGCATATGAGAGAATGCTCAACATCACTAGCCATCAGAGAGATGTAAATTAAAACCACAATGAGATACCACCTCACAACTGTCAGAATGGCCATCATCAACAAAGCAACAAACAAGTGCTGGTGAGAATGTGGAGAAAAGGGAAACCTGGTGCACTGTTAGTGGAAATGCAGACTGGGGCAGCAACTATAGAAAACAATATGGAATTTCCTCAACAAACTAAGAATGGAACTGCCTTATGACCCAATGATTCCACTATTAGGATTATACCTGAAGAATTCTTAAACACCAGTTCAGAAGAACCTATGCAATCCTATGTTCATAGCAGCAGTATTTACAATATCTAAGTGCTGGAAACAACCTAAGTGCCCTTCAGTGGATGAATGGATCAAAAAACTATGGTACACTTACACAACAGAGTTCTTTGCAACAAAAAGAAAGAAGGAACTTCTACCATTTGCAATAGCATTGATGGAATTGGAGAGTATCATGCTTAGTGAAATAAGCCAGGCAGCAAAAGTTAAATATCATATGTTCTTACTTAATACAGGAGACTAATGAATAAAACAAGGAGGTGAGCAGAAAGGAATAAGAGACATGGAAAAAATAAATAAAAAGAGGAGTAGAATGACGGTGACTAGGGAGAAGGAGGAAAAACGGAAAAGCAGGCAAAGGGTTCCATGGAGGAGCCAGTGTGAAGGACCCATGGACATGGACAATCCCCCATGGAGCAGGGGATTGACTGAGGGAGAGGGTGTAGGGGTGTAGGGGAGAGCAATAGGAGAAAAATGAAACAATTGTAATACAACAACAAATAAAATTAATTAAAAATAAAAAAAGTAGAGAAAAAAGATGGAGACAGAGTAGAAAGCAGTGCTGATGGTGTTCGCAAGTGCCAGAGAAGCTGGAGGATAAAATAGGGAGCGTGAGATGTCTTCAGGTCCCTAAGAATTGGAGTGGTTAGCATCTGGACTCAGGGAAGCACAGCCCAGAGGCAGCAGAGACCCACAAAAGAGCAGATGAGACAGTTCTAAACCGGCCAATGGGCCAAGGTTGGCTCTGGGCAGTGGCAGCTCTGCCCAGAGGGGCGTCTCTAACCGAAGACAGCTCCAGGTTCCCTGGCGACTAGAAATCTGAGCAGTGCAGTGTGGACAGTGAGTGCAAATTCAGGGAGATTGAGGAATTGAGCTCCTGCAGGGGAGGGACTGTGTGAGAGCCTTGCTCTGGAGACTGAGAGAGAGGAAGCTCCTCATTGGGCCAGAGGCAGAGGAGGAGAGACCTGCAGTGAGCACGAATGGGGGAGCGGGGAAGTGCACTGACCAGAGCAGTGAGAGGGCTGAAAATTGTGCTGCTGCACCACCAAGGAGAGGGTAGCTCGTAGGCCTTGTGAGGGGAGAAGCCCAAACCCGTGCACCAACACCAGCATGCAGGCACCTACAAAGTCTCAAAACTGTGAGCCAGGAACTTGTAGCTGGTGCAACTGCTATGCCCATTGCAGGCAACAAAGGCCTTGTCGAGGAGCTGGAGGGGGAGGAGTAGCATTAGTGGTCAGGCTGCGCTGTGGACCCTCTGGGAAGCCAGGCACGCATCACAGAGGCCATGGTGAAAAACGCCTCAAAGAGCTGGACTGCTTAGAGGGTTTGCCTTTGTCCGGGGGAGCCAGGCACAGTTAGTGGACAGGGGCTACCTCCTCTGGGAGCTGCAGGGTAGGGCCAGCCATCGCAGGGGCCAGTGAGGTTGCAGGCCACCTTGCATTGGAGCCAGGTGCTCATCACAGGCAGGCACCTCCTCCAGGAGCTGGAAGGGAAGGAGCAGCCATAGACATCACAGAAGCACCCTGCAGGTCTTTACACAGAACCAGTGAGAGAAGGGAAGGCCCCAAAACACCAGCAGCACTGAAACCAAGCTGGGAGCTGAAACCTACCTGGGAGCTGACACTCAGAATCAGCCCTGACTGTGACAGCCATAGGCCCTGCCACTCCCAGGCCACACAGCTAGACTGTAGACTGCAGAGACCTGAACAAGAAAAAGAGGCAGACTCAGGAAATGAATTGCTGCTAATCTCAAGCACCTCAGTTATACCGAAAGCTACATGAACTATTAATCCCTAACATATCCTTTTCAAAAGTTATTTCCAATTGTCACAATTAGTGCATTATAAGTAAATACTATTTCTACCATAGTGTATCCCAATTAACCTATTTTTAGTCCTCCCCTATCTCAATCCAACTAAATACCCAAGACCTTCCTCCTACTATTGATTAAAAGTCTACTCAAGCTCCTGCTACAATTGATTCCCAGTTCTCAATCTAAGTATTCCTCCTTTCCCCAGCCACCTAAACTCTTTCTTTCTTTTCTTCTTTCTTTCTTTTTTGTTTTTTCCTTCTAGAAGCACACAGGTCCTGGCTCCACCTGGGCCAGTCAAGGATCATTAAGGGTGAGCAGGGAGGTAGATGTGGCAACTATATATATAGGCTTATACTGTTCACTCATACTTGAGGCTTTCTGATTCTCCTTCTCCTCATTTCTATAGAACAGATAAGTTTGTTTTCTCTCTCATGTCCCTGCTATCTTTGCTACTCCTCAGCACCCTTTAAAATTATCTATACTTTAGTCAACTTAATCATTTTTTCCCCTTGTACAACAGTCTTAATATTTCTACATCCCTATTAAAACTGGCTTAGTTGCAGCTGAGGGTGTGATTAAAAGTGGGGGTTACCTTGGAGGGTATGAGTATATAGTTATGTTCCTAGGCAGTCGAAAGGGGGATTAAAAGAGAAAGATATCTACGAAGATCTGGTTATTTTGTCTGGACTGGTGGTTCTGTTTTAGGAGCAGCTCAAAAACAGTGTATGAGAAAGGATAGAAGGAGTGTCTCACAATCAGCCAACTGGAAGGAAAGGAGCAACATACACATCCAATTCAAAATATAACCAGACAGTCCAAGTTAATGACATAAAGGCCACCCCAAGAACAACAAGTGTAGAAAATCTAGGAGACTGCAACACTGAACTCCACAAATCTCCTAACATAGAAGGGTGCTCCACAAAGGTAAGGAAGCAAAGCAGATTAGTCCAAGAAAAAAACAAGCAACAACAGACACCCAAAATGGGGGGAAAAAAATCAGTTCATCACCAAAAGGAAAGGAAGGATCACCAGAAAGATCATTAAATGAAACAGAGAAAAACAAACTATCACATAGGGAATTCAAAAGAACGATTATAGAGAAGCTCAATGAGCTCAGCCAGCTCAAAGAAAATTATAAACAACTTCAGAGGAACTACAAAGAACTCTAGGGAAGTTACACGGAACTTACTGAGAGCTACACCAGCATCAAAAAGGACTTAAAAACTATCAGTAAGAGCCAGGAGGAAACGAAAAATACCATTTCTGAATTGAAGAATACAGTAGAAGGAAACAACAGTAGGCTAGAGGAAGCAGAGGACCAGATCAGTGAGCTGGAGGACAACATAGACAAATATTCCAAGACAGTACAAGAGAATGAAAAAAGACTGAACAAGAATGAAGAGGTTTTAAGAGAGCTGCAGGGCAACATGAAACACAAGAATATCTGTATCATAAGGATACCAGAAGGAGAAGAGAAACAAGGAATGGAAAACCTGTTCAAAAAAGTAATGAGAGAAAATTTCCCTAACATGATGAGTGAAAACATTACTCAAGTTCAGGAAACACAGAGGGTCCCAATGAAGATCAACACAAACAGACCAACTCTAAGGCACATTATAATTAAAACGGCAAATTTAAAGACAAAAAGAGAATCCTAAAAGCATCAAGAGAGAAACAGCAAATAACATATAAGGGGGCTCCAATAAGGCTGTCAAATGATTATTCAATGAAATAATTCAAGCCAGAAAGGAATGGCATAAAATATTCCAAGTAATGGGAAACAAAGGCCTGCAACCAAGAATACTCTACCCAGCAAGGCTCTCATTCAAAATGGAGGAGAAATAAGGAGTTTCCCAGATAAAAGAAGACTAAAAGAATACATCTCCAGCAAACCAGCATTTCAAGAAATGCTAAAGGGTCTGCTTTAAAAAAAAAGAAGAAGAAGAAGAAGAAGAAACAGAGTGAGCCAAAGAGGAACACAGGTACAAAGTGGGAAAACGGCAATAAATAAGTATCAATAAAAAATTACCTTAAATGTAAATGGATTAAATGTGCCAATCAAAAGACATAGGGTAGACGAATGGATAAGAAAATATGACTCACATATATGCTGTCTTCAAGAGACCCACCTCAGAACAAAAGATCGACACAAATTAAGAGTGAAGGGGTGGAAAATTATATATCAAGCAAATGGACATGATGTTGTAGCACTGAACAACACTCTAGAGGAAATGGACCTAACTGTTATACATAGAGCATTTTACCCCAGAGAAGCAAAATACACATTCATTTAAACTGCACATGGATCATTCTCTAAGATAGACCACATGGTAAGTCACAAGACAAGCCTTAACAAATACAGGAAAATTGAAGTCATACCAAGTGTCTTCTCAGATCACAATGGCTTGAAACTAGAAACCAGTCTCAAGGGAAAAAACCAAAAACACTAATTCCTGGAGACTTAATAACATGCTTTTAAGTAATGAAGGGGTTAACCATGAGATCAAAGATGAAATCAAAAATTTTTTGATTTGTTCCCAAAAATTTTTTGATTTTTGTTCCCAAAAATTTTCTGGGAACAAATAACAATGAACACACAACAGTCCAAAACCTATGGGACACAGCAAAGGCAGTGCCCAGAGGGAAATTTATAGCAATACAGGCCTACCTAAAAGGGTCATAAGAAGTTTATAAAAACAACCTAACCATAAAGCTGTAAGAACTAGAGGAGCAACAACAAACAAAGCCCAGAGCACGTAGAAGGAAGGAAATCATCAAGATCAGAGTAGAACTTAATAACTAAGAGACTCGAACTACAATTCAAAGAATCAGCAGGTCCAGGAGCTGGTTCTTTGAAAAAATAAACAAAATTGACAAGCCTTTATCCATACTCATCAAGGAAAAGAGAGAAGACCCTAATAAACAGAATCAGAAATGACAGAAGAGAAATCACAACTGATACTTCAAAAAATACAAAGGATTATAAGAAATTATTACAAACAACTATATGACAAGAAATATGACAACCTGGATGAAATGGACACATTTCTGGAAATGTATAATCTACCAAAACTGAATCCAGAAGAAGCAGAAAGCCTGAATAGGCCAATAACAACTAGTGAAATTAAAGAAGTAGTCCAAAATCTCCAAAAGCACAAGACGCCTGGACTGGATGGATACACAGGTGAATTTTACCAAGCATTTAAAGAAGAACTAACTCCTGTCCTTCTCAACCTATACCAAAAAATCCAAGAGGAGGGAAGACTCCCAAACTCTTTCTATGAGGCCAATATTATTCTAATCCCAAAACCAGGTCAAGACACAACCAAGAAAGAAAACTATAGGCCAATATCTCTGATGAACATAGATGCTAAGATTCTCAACAAACAATTGACCAACCGTATTCAGCAGTACATTACAAAGATCATATATCATGATCAAGTGGGTTTCATCCCAGGGATGCAAAGATGGTACAACATTCATAAATCAATAAGTGTAATACACCATATCAATAAATTGAAAGACAAAAACCATATGATCATATCAATAGATGCTGAAAAAAACATTTGATAAAGTACATCAACCATTTATGATAAAAACCCTCAGCAAAATGGGAATAGAGGGAGCATACCTCAACATCACAAAGGCTATATATGAGAAACCTGAAGCCAACATCATACTTAATGGACAAAAACCAAAACTTTCCCCCTAAGATCAGGAATGAGATAAGGCTGTTCACTTTCTCCACTTCTGTTCAACATTGTCTTGGAAGTTCTAGCTATAGCCATCAGAGAAGAAAAAGGAATCAAAGGTATCCAAATTGGAAAGGAGGAAGTCAAACTGTCATTATTTGTAGATGATACAATAGTGTACATACAAAACCCGATAGGCTCCACCAAAAACTTACTTGACCTAATAAGCAAATTTAACAAAAAAGCTGGATATAAAATCAATATCCAGAAACCAAAAGCATTTTTGTATACCAATAATGAAATATCAGAAATAGAAGTGAGAAAACAAATCCTATTTACCATAGCAACAAGAAAAATAAAGTACCTAGGAATAAACTTAACCAAGGAAGTAAAAGACCTATACTCAGAAAACGACAGAACATTGAAGAAAGTAATTAAGGAAGATACAAATAGATGGAAGCATATACCATGTTCATGGATGGGAAGAATTAACATCATTAAAATATCCATACTACCCAAAGCAATCTATAGATTCAATGCAATCCCAATTAAAATACCAATGACAGACTTCACAGAAATAGAAAAAATACTTCAAAAATTTATATGGAGCCAAAAACTCCCATGAATAGCCACAGCAATCTTGAGAAAGAAGAACGAGGTATGAGGAATCACAATACCGGACTTCAAACAATACCACAAGGCTACTGTCATTAAAACTGTCTGGTACTGGCATAAGAATAGACATAAGAACCTATGCACACCTATGTTCATAGTGGCACTATTTACAATAGCCAAGTGCTGGAAACAGCCTAAGTGCCCATCAGTGGATGATTGGATCAAAAAACTTTGGTACATTTATACAATGGAATACTACACAGCAAAAAGAAAGAAGGCACTCCTAACCTTTGCAACAACATGGATGGAACTAGAAAGTATTATGCTTAGTGAAATAAGCCGGTCAGTGAAAGACAAATATCATATGATCTCACCCATTACAGGAGAATAGTGAACAAAACAAACAAACAAGCAAAACAGAACCAGATACATGAATACAATGAATAGATCTTCAGTGGGCAAGGGGGAGAGGGGAGGAGGAGGCAAAGAAGGGGAGCAGTTTAGTCAAGGAACTAGTATGGAAGAACCATGGACAAGGACAAAAAGTGGGATTGACTTTGTGGGAGAGTGGATGGGTGGGGAAGGGGACAAAGAGGAGTAAAAAAGGGATGATGTAATACAACAATAAAATTAAATTAAAAAAATAAAAAAAGTAAAGACTAGAACTTCTGTCTTCTTACCAGTAAGGATTCCTTGGGCTGTCAGAATAGAAATGGATGAAAAAGGCAGGAAATTTTGGTGAATTACTGAAAAAGGTCCTGTGTCCTTCTCTGGGCCAAGCCTGGAGCTTTGGCAACAACTCCAAATAGTTTGTAAGATCTGAGCTCAGAAAGCATTCTTCCCTTTAAAACTCTGGGTGGGTAGTGAGAAAGAGAAAACTGCTTCATGGTATTATTCCAGCCAGGTGGGACTTTGGAAGCTTTGGAGGGTTTTCCACACTCTATTTTGTTGAGAGAGGTAGATGATATATTAGCATCCAAGAATGGCACTCAAGGAGTTTCTAAAGGGACCACACAGATAGAAACAAGGGATATTTCTGCAGGCACCTTGATGGGGCAGCTACCAATAATGAGATGTGATAATAGATGAGTCAGTAGATGCCAGTGCGGAGAGATGCCTTTGAGGCTCAAGTGCAAGTGCTCTTTTAATTCCCCAACCTTGCTACAGATACACACAGACATGCAGACACATGGACTTGCACACTCACACACACACACACACACACACATTCCAGCCTCACATGTACACATCAACCATGTACATATACACTTTAGTAGTAGGTAAGATTTTAAAATTCAGGTAAAAACAAATCTCAAAAAAAAAAAAAAAAAATGAAATTGCATTTCTACCCTCTCTGTGGAATAGGACTCCAAGAAGAGGATTGGATTCTAGAAAAAGAGTTACATTTCTTACACATCAGAATTTGTGGACTAAGATATAAATCTGTTATGTATTATTAGCTATGCTTTCTGTTTATTTATATATGACATGTTATATTAGTTTTAAGAGTACTGCAAAATGCTTTGATATGTTGCAAAATGATAACCACAATAAATCTAGTTAACATTCATCACCATATATTGTTACAAACTTTATTCTTTTTTCAATTTACCTTCTTTCTCTCCATCTCTGTCTCTTTCCCTTCCTTCTTTTTATTTTGCATTATCCATCTCTATCACTTGCTATAGCCTCCTTCCCCTAAGCCTCTCTGAATGCTCACATCTCTTCTAACATTAATGTCAAAACAGAGGAAAACCCAGAATCCACCCTCACTAAGATTGTCTGTCTGGAGCCCATCAGGGCCAATCTCCTTATTCTTTTATTTTATTTATTTATTAAAAAATATTTTATTCATTATTTTTAGAGAGAAGGGCAGGGATAGAGGCAGAGAGGGAGCGTAACATGAATGTATTGTTGCCTTTCACCTGCCTGCAGCTACAGAGCTGGCTGGAGACCTGGCTTGCAACCTGGTTATGTGCCCTGGCTGGGGAATCGAAACAACGACCTTTGGGCCCATGCCCTTCTTTCGTAGGACCTTCGTAGGCCCATGCCTTATCCACTGAGCCACCAGCCAGAGCCTCTCCTTTTTCTTTTAAATTCTTATTTATGCCAGATCCTATGAGAAGTCCTAGACTTCCATAGTTAAATTGTCATGCAGTTTTGTGAAGCCCCAATTTTGTGCCATAACCAATCCCTCCCCACCCCCTGACATTCTTCCATTGGGCCCTTTGAAACTCACGGGACACCACAGCCACATCTTTATGGATTACTTTGCCTATATGTTTTCAGGCCCATGATCACTCCCTTCTCCTGTGCTTTGTATCATGGGTGACAGAGATCCTCAAAAGCTCCCTTGTCATTTGGATGTCATCTGGTTTCAGCCAATAAAAAGCATGGGTGGGACCTTAAAGGGTGACAGAAATGGAGAAGATAGGGCCTTCTTCCCCATCCTTTCCCCTTCAGGCTCCAGCAGTGGCTACAGCTTCTTCTTGGTTCCAGTTCCTTCTGGATGACTCCTCTGGGACCATAGTTCCATCTTGTTCCAGTTCCTGCTGGGAGGTCCAGCTCCCTGGTTCTGGTACTCTTATTCCTTTTCTGGACTCTTAGGCCAAACCAGTGATAAGAGCCTCTGCTTGCAGATATCTGAGTTTCATTGTATTTTTCTGATCTTTTTCAGCTCTTCCCTCTTCTCCTGAATGATACAATTTTGCTCACCTTCATGCTCTGACCAAAACCAACATCTTTTCTGAGTTCCTCTCTTCCTCTGTAGTCCTCCCCATTTGGGACTGCTTTTTTCTCCCATTGGGTCTAAATGTAAATTAGGTATCCCCAGGTTTTCTTGCCATTTTGACATCATTCTTTCTCCATTTTCCCTAAACCCTTTGAATCTTATTTCATTAGATTATATTGTATACTCTTCTCACCTTCTGCTCTTTGAGCCATTCATTTCCGGATGATTTTAGCTACTGGCTCTTTATATCTCTCTTTAGTGCTTTTCTTATCTTATTTCTCAGTGATTTCAACATGTGTAAATAATTCCTCCAATATTCTTATTTTCTCACTTCTGGATCTCCTCTCCACAGATGATACTGCTTTTTACTCTACCTGAACCATTCATTTCCTTGTTAATATCCTAGGTCTTATACTTTCCAGTAACTATTCATACTCTTGATTTTACATATCCCACCCTCTGATTACTCCCTGCCGTAACCTATATTTCCAGCTCGCTTTCTCTAGTACTCAAACTTTATGTATTCCTTGATCCCAGTGTGGATTTCAGTTTATTGATTCTTCTGCCTTTTCACTATTTATTGCTCTCTATCTCTTTATTTATCTCTTTATATAAATTAAATTCCATGTCAATTATCACTCTTGTGCACATATCCTCAAATACTTCTAGCCCCTCTCTTGCTTCATTGTATTCACTTGTAAATACTTCAACCCTGATTAAAATCAATTTCTGCCTGCTCTGCACCCGAACCTAAGCAAGTGCATATACCTGGGCAAAAGTACAGACACTTGAGTCAGTAACATGACTATCAACAAGCCCTTAATGCTGATTGAGAGATGAATTATTTTCTTGGTCATTCATTGATCTCGATTCCAGATGATAATTTTATATTTTCTGCTCTCTTCAAAGCTTGTGGTAGACATGGAGATGTGCCACTCAAATTTCCTGTCAAGAGTTTCTGTGGGCATAGGGGATGGATAGTCTTCAGCCTCCACCCTGTTATTTACCACATCCCTTTACGTACAGCTGCCCATGAAGTCTAGCAGCAATGCCGAGTTAGCCTGGATATTGAGGTACCACCAGGCTTTGGAGAACCAAAGTCTTAGATTGCTAACTCCAAGGCAGGCTCTAGGAAGAGAATTCCATTTGAAAAACAAGGACCATTACATCTATTGTATGTCTATCCTGTGCTTTCAGGTGTTAAGAATAGGAAAATTAATAAAATATGGTTCCTGCATCAAAATATGTAACATGTGACTATTGCCTCTGTAACACTGGGGAAATAGTTTTGTCTCTTGAGTTTTCATTTACTATGAACACCTGGTCAACTTCTTAAGCTTAATAACCAACAATGTTTAGACTCTAAACACTAAAGTGAGTTCTTTCCTATCATATGTATTCATAAATAACATTATCAGAAGAAAATATAAGAATGTGAATATTCAGTTTCTTTAAAGTTTTATTTCCAAGTTTTCTAAGTGAACTGTATGATTAATGAAAACATTTTTTAAAGACTTAATTCTGCCTTCTATTTGATCAATATATCTATTTATTAGTTAAATAGGTACATTTATATATTCATTTACTATATTTAAATCTTAAAGTTATTACTTTCCTTTTTTATAATTTGTCAACTATAAAATGGGAATAAAAATGTCCTTGTACACTTACTTGCTAAAGGTTTGTGAAAATCGAACTGTGTCTGCTCATTTCATTTTTAAATGAAAAATATGCAAACATGCCTTCCAGAGGAAATGACCTCAACTTTCTGCTGGAGATTTTGTTCAGTAGAAATGTAAATAATGTAATAAGCTACAACAAATTTAATCTAAAAAGCAAGTCAGTCATATCACTTAAGACCCTCTAATAATTCCCATTTCATCAGAGTAAAATCAAAGTCTCTACAATGGCTTCAAAATTCTGTAAGATCTTAGGGTGCTCCATTTCATTGCCTTACAGACCTCAGACTCTGCTCCAGACACCCTGACCTCCTATCCAAACCAAGTACATTTCTATGTCAGGGCCTTTGCACCAGCTGTTTCCTCTGCCTGGAATTCCCTTCTAAATAAACCCCTCACCTTCTGAAAGCCCTTGCTCAAATCTTGTCTTCATAAGGAAGCCAATTGGACCACCCTGTTTATAATTGCAATAGCCTCAGCACTCTGGTCACTTCCTCACTGGATTCATTTTTCTCTCATGAAACTCCTTACTTCTTAACATTTATTTATTTATTATCTGTCTAAATAATACGTAAGTTCCATGAGGGCAGTTTTTGTGCTTCCAGTAAAAAGAATCTCTGGAACATAGCAGTTATTCAAGGATGATGACTAAGGCAAAGACGTAAAAATCGGCACAGAACATTGGAAGAACGTGTGATAACTCAGGGAATAGGAACATTTTCAGCTATCTTGGGGCCAAAGGGAAGTTCTCCCAGGATGGGAATTTTTCACTTTTCAACTAAATGAAGTAGATGAGCACTGTAAGTGGTGAAGTACAAATGACATCACTGGCAGTCTCCGGTCTTTATCAGGCCCCGGAGCAATTTCCTGTGCTTGTGGACCTCAGGTTAACCTCTCACGATGAAATCTGGCAGAGAATTTAGCCATGAACTTCTATCTGCATGATGCCTGGGAGCTTGGCAGAAATGGAAACTCCCATCCACAGAGAGAGGAACTTGTGCATCTGCATTTTAATTTAATGGCCCTTTGATTGTTTTAAACAAGAGCCACAATTAAATAAAAGAAAACTGGTCTAATTTATGTATTGGATCAAGGGAATAGTTTTCACACAAAAAAATCTTATCCTGTGAGAGTTTTAAAGACAGATTTTAAGGTGGTTTTTTTCCCAAAGGAGGTGGGATAGACTTGCTCTGGGCAATGAGGGATGTTCAGGGACCATCTGCTGATTCCCAGTTTCTAGGAGGCTGTTTTCAAAACCTTTCTGGACAGATGGATTTAAAAAAGCAATTAATTTTCAGAATGAATTCAGTTCTGGGCATTCCATGGTTGTTTTTCATTTCCATCTTGCCAGAAGAGTTTCTGAGGAAAAACTGAGTAACTCAGAACAGATGGCCCAGTGACAGTAGTTATTTTGACCATGTGAATTATCTTCTGATCCTGATTCTGAGCCAGTAAGATGCATTACTTTTCTGAGGTTGCCCAGGATCTTTTTGTAGATTGTTTCATTTCTTGTAACCTGATCCCCAAATCCCCACCCTGTGCCAATTTCTCACTTAACTGGCATAGGTTATGTTGGACATTTTCCTTTTTTATTTTTTTAAGATTTTATTTAATATTTTTAGAGAGAGGGGAAGGTAGAGAAGCAGAAAGGGAGAGAGACATCAAAGTATGGTTGCCTTTCACCTGCCTCCAGCTACAGAGCTGGCTGGAAACCTGGCTTGCAACCTGGTTATGTGCCCTGGCTGGGAATTGAACCAGCAACCTTTGGGTTCACAGGCTGTTGCCTTATCCACTGTGCCACCAGCCAGGGCATGTTGGACATTTTCTGTTCCACATTCATACTGTACCTGTTTCACTTTTTTGTATTTCTTCCTCACTCTTATTAAAAACTAAAGTCATGTAAATGTTCTTCAACTATAATCTTATTTCCAACATTTTATTTTCTTTAATAGGATCCTAGGAGAGTTCACTGATCCAATTTCAACATCCATGGACCTTTTCTCATTATGGGTGTTCTCTCTCTTCACTCCTTTGCTGACATTTTATTTCTTTTCACCTGTTTTTACCTCCTTTGTCTGTTCTTGGTTAAACATCATTTTATCTTCTCTCTTTCTATTTGGGCTTCCTCTTCTCTTGAGCACCTTAGACTCATAGAATATTGAAAGTGCTAGGTCCTTAAAGATTATCTGCTTCAGTTTCTCATTTTGAGGGTGAAGGTGCTGAAGCCCAGCAAGGTGACATAATCTATCTACTGAGAGTCCACAACAAGGCAGAGAAAGTCAGAGCTCTTCGGGTCATGTTGGGCTTTCCTTTCTTTTTTACCCTATCTCAGAATTTACCAAGTGTCATCTCAAGGCCCACATTTAACACTTGGACATGTTTTGTTTGACCTGTACATAATTAATTATTTGTTAATATTTTTAAGTGGAAGATTTCAGATAAGATGTAAAAGTAGACAGTGTGTAGTCAAGAGCATAACTCTTAGAGCAGAGAGCCCGAGTTCTAATCCCAATTAGGCTTCTTACTAACTCATAACTGTGGAAGGGTTAATAGGTCAAACAGCCTTTATTTTTTCATCTATAAAATGGGGTTGACAATAGTCCTTACCTCACTGAGTTGTTAAATAAATATATACATAGTGCTTACAACAGAACCTAGTGCTTGGCAAGTGCTGTTTGTGGCTGCTATCATCTGTCTTTTATCATCATGGTCATGCTGTTGTGTCTTCTCTCAGAACCAGGAGGCTTCTCCCATTTGTGACACTTTCTGGGGCCTCTGAAAGTACCCCCACTCACCCACATACACACACTTGTACTCTAAGCACCAAACCCTTGACTCTGACTTCTCCATCTTGGCCTCTTAGGAAAAGTAAAATTTTGCAAACTCTGTTATCTGGAGTGACAAAATTATCTGAATCTTAAAAAGTATTAAGTAATATAATATTAAAGAAATACAAGGCCTGTCCAGAATGTATCCAGCCATGTAATATGAAAAATAGAGACATTTATTGAAGAAGATACAAGGAACATTGTACATAGGACAATGGCACTTCAGTCCCCTTTAGAATAGGTACCATGGGACCTCACACAGTTCTCCCAATCACCATCAGCTATCCCATTGTATTTTTCTGAATCTCATTGGTGGTCTGAAATCTCTTCTCTTTCATCGGTGGTTTTAGTTTTGGGAAAAGCCAGAAGTTGCAGGCACCAAATCTGGGCTGTAGCAGAGCTGAGTCAGTCACCTGAGTGATCTGATGTTTCACCAAAAAAACTTGGCCCAAGGCATGATGCGTAAGCAGGCACCGGTCATGATGCAGCTGCCAGTCACCAGTTTCCCATAGCTACAGCTTTCTGAATTATTTCTGTGGAGGAATATTCAAGCTTTACACAAAATTTGATGGGAGGTCATTGCTCTACTCACTCATTTTGAATGAGATGGCCACACAGTACATATGCTCACTCAACCACATCTATTGCTTCCACTGACTAGTACAGTGAAGTTGTCATTGTTTATAGATAGGCATTCCAATCCACTTTTCATGGCTGCCAGGTTACACCTATGTCACTCAAACCATTCTCATTATGTTAACAATGGCTCAACATTTCCTGGACAAACCTCCTACATATAATTGTATTATTTCAGAAATGCAGAATAATGTTGTGGTTGGGATGCAGAGTTGGGTGATTAGTGCTAGAGCAGAGTGCACACTCATTAGTGGAAAGGGCAATTAATTTAGGAAGGTATGACTAGAATTCTAAATAACTGAATAAAATGCCACATATTAGGTATATTGTATTATGTTCTATGTAATAAGGGCAAAATTCTTTTGGGAGATCCTTTCGAATCGAATATTCATGTGTGCGTTGAAATAGAATGCACAATGCATTTCTTACTGTGAATCTTCATCAGAAAGTTAAAAAACCAGTGTGCTAGAAAATTTTATATTATAATAATTAGGCATGTCTTAATTAACATTCTTATAACATACTTCTAAATCATTCTCTTCTGAGAAAACTTCTTTTTATTATTTCTTTGTTTAATAAGCCATGTTGTCAAAGTTGAAGGAAAATTCCATTACCAGGGGATTGTGTAAAAGACTTGTCATTCAGATTTGCTAAGTTGATCTAATCATGACACATTCTCAACAATAATAATGACCTTGTACAATAAATATGCTTTTACTGGTTCTTATCCATGTATGAGGAAAGTTTGGGATCATGCTTGGCTTATATAGTGGAGTGGAGTGATTAGTTGTTAGAATTCTTTATTCTTTATTCTGCCATCAGGTACAGTTTCCTTACCCCATTTTATGAACTTTCATGTAATTTCCTATTCTTCTTTGTCACTCTAAGGTTGCCTTTTACATTTTCTGTTACTTGATTTCATTTTTACAAACAGGGGGAAGGAGGCCCTGAAGAACTGTTTAAGGTGAAGCAAGGGAAACTTTATGCTTCTACCCTCCAACCCGAACCCTGCAGGCACTCTATCAGATGAAACAAATTAGCTAACTATCCCAAAAATGCATACTTATTTTATTTGAATGTACTATTTATAGAAAATATGGAAGTATGTGATGTGTTATATATATTATAAAACGTAAGAGTAGAAATAAAAAAGAGATTAAATAAATCATATGTAAAGTAATTTTTAAATGATAGAAATAATTACCTTGTCAATAAAAACAATAATAGTATTTTTTTTTTTTTTTTGGCCAACTATCTTTATTATCTTGAAACAATTTGATAGTGAGGAGCAAAGTTCTAGTTACAAATATAATTCAGTACTTGGTTTTAGTTGTATAATGTTTCTTATAGGTTAAAAGAAATGCCTCCCATCAACATAGGGATCCAAATGGAAAAGTATATCATTAGCTGTTATTGCTTTATGTGATACTTACTTTTTAATATATTAATTATGCTTAACTTTTATTAAAATTTACTTTATAATATACATTTTCCCATATGACAATCAGTTTTTTAAAACCCATAATAATGGGTTCAATACCTTCTGAAATACTTCCTTTGAAGGATTTATATCTAGTTAAATAATTCTGTTCTCATGTTTTAAAATGTGCAGGTATGTTTAAAGAAGAACTAACTCCTATCCTCCTCAAACTATACCAAAAAATTCAGGAAGAGGGAAGACTCCCAAACTCTTTCTATGAGGCCAATATTATTCTAATCCCAAAACCAGGACAAGATCCAACTAAGAAAGAAAGCTACAGGCCAATATCTCTGATGAACATAGATGCTAAAATTCTCAACAAAATATTGGCCAATC
>PVIW01015764.1:0-18720 GCA_004026585.1 Noctilio leporinus | reverse complement strand
ATAGGAAAAGCCATTTTTTATCTCCACATTTGCTGACAGGAGTACCAAAGCATAGAAGCAAATTATTTTTTAATCTATTAATGATAACTCAAGTATGAAAGTTATAGGATTTGCTGGGTTTGAAAAACATTTACAACAGGATTGGTACTTATCTGAAGGGATTGGTATAGCTATTGGTATAGCACTACATGAATCAGGTTCTTCTTCATAAACCAAAGAATTCCTCTTGCCTAAGAAAAAAATTAGCTCCATTAATTAACGCATGGTCACATAACTAAGGAAGCTTGTGCTGGCAATAGTACCTGGATATTATAAATTTCTCATTTCCTTTTAAGATGGTCTAAAATTATGACTACTTGAATATTGGCTTATTTTTATTTAAAGTTAATTATCTCAGAGGGAGTTACTCCAAAGTGCTGCTACCAGATTCCTAAATCGCATGACTAACCACACATCTTGTCAATACAGAGGGAGTGCCTGGCACAGAGCAGGCGCTAAGTTTATCTTTGTTAAGTGAAGAAATAAATGACTATCAGGTTAAAAGTCAGAAGAAGCAGCAGAAAACATCTTGCAGTGTGTGTGTGTGTGTGTGTGTGTGTGTGTGTGCATGCATGAGTGTGTCTAAACACACACAAATACAGAGACTCGAAAAATCTACCCAATAATAGAAAAATCTCCCATGAAGCTGATGGTGGGCTTTCCCCCATACAAGTCACCCCCAAAATGCTGCATCAATCCAAGGGAAAACCCCATCTGGTCATTTGGGAAATTCTGGGAAGTGCCCAGGGACAAGGGAGATGCATCACTTCTACCCTAAAAGGAGACCACTGGGCAGGAAAAGCAAGGCACCATGTGAGGAGCCCTGTGACCCCACACAACCTCTCAGCTGCCCAGGAGTAAAGCCAACGTGTGAATCTCAACCCCAAATGCCACCATGAGAGAGAGAATCTAGTGTGTGGCATCTGAGCCCCATAGCCAAAGTCACACCCTGTTTACTGCCACAGCTGTCCATGCTGATCTTGGATGGGGACAAGGAGGAGGCCAACTGAGAACAAAGTGGGAGGGCACAAGAGTGAATTGGGTGCCTGGACTCACTTAATATTTGAACAGATTATTCTTTGCTAGAATTAATCCATTTTAAACTAGAACTTCATTTGATGGCTCTATTTTGTTCCAGCATGCCACATGGCTTGGAGCAATTCATACTTATTGCCCCTGTGCTTAACTTGCACCTGAAAGTTACTGATAAAATCAAGAAACAAGCCAAGAGCTAGAGAACACCAAGCTCAACTATTAATAATGGCATGCTGTAAACATGCTGTTTATTTTGAAACAAAGGAAAACTTTCAGCACCTAGTAGTAGTCTATTTCACACCATTTTTAATGTCTCTGAACACCTGGTCAATTGCATTCCTGAGAAAGGTGACATTTCTGGGGCACAGAAAGAACAGGGCACAGCTATTTCCCCAATCACATTTCCAACCTGGTGCCAAGAATGTCCAGTTTATTGCTCAAGGAAATTATCTCACCTGAGATCCCCTTGGACTGCCTGCATTTGTTGGATGCTGATTATGTTGAGCCAAATTCTACTGGCCATTTAACCCAACAACTTTTAGCTGAATTTCACCCTCCCAGCCCAACACCTGCCTTCACATAATGCACCTGCACAACTGTGAGGAAACCTAGGTGCCAATAATGGCTCTGACCTTGGATAAAACATTTATCCTTCTAGATGATGGTCTCCTTCTCTGTAAATTAAAAGAGACGTAACAGATGACTTCTAAGGTATCTTTTGGCTCAAAGATAGTATGTGCTGTAATTGGTAACACAAGAGACCGCCAGTTACAGTTCATTGTCCATCTACGATAGGAATGAAATCACAGCATATGGAACTATGGAGAGCTGATTCCAATACACTGTTACCATAAAAACAAACACGCAAAGAAAATGAGGCCCACAGAGGGGGGAAAAAGGGGTGTCCCAGCTAATTAGAGGCAAAACAGGCTGATACCCAAATCTCTTGACATGTTGATAGGTACTTCTTCAAAACATGCTCGCAAGCATAGTTGTCAAATTTCCTACTGAAAATGGAAGTGTGGCATCGGCTAAGCAGTGGAGGGGTCAAGAGCCCCCTTCTCTCATTTCTCCTTGCTCTTTGCCGATATCCTTTCTAGCACTTACCACATTGCTTTGTATTAAGTTGGGTGCAGGTTTAAACAACACACACACACATGCTCACCCCCAACAGACACTTATCCACACTTTAGATTGTGAATTCTCTGAGCACTTTGTCTACACAAAGTGGTTTACACATGGTAGACACCCCATAAAAGTTTGCAGGATGTTGCTGCATGCAGAACTTCTAGGAGAATGTATGATGTGGCGTTCAGCCAACAACTGACCCTTCCTCTACTCCATGTTCTATTCCCCTTCCAGATTTTGCCCCAATTACCCATAAACACAAACTACTGATAACTACATGGATACCACAGGGGCAACCTTATTACTGGAGGAGCAGGACACCCTGGTGAAGGTGGATTAGCAAATGTGGTTTGGAATCAGGCCAAAATTAGGCCTAAGCCTTGGGAGCCCCCAGGACAAAAATAGGTCACTAAAAAGACTAAGTGTAAAAAGGACCACAAGCTGCGTAGGCAGCCACCTAGGCACCCATGGAGCAGACAGGTGGGCGTGTTTCCTGTCCAGGTTTGCTTGTGCATCACATAAGACCAGACACCACAGAAAACATCTGATCACACCAATCCAAGAGGCAGTAGTAGGGGTAAGGGTTGAGGGGGAGAGTTCAGGTTTGTGAGGCTGCTATCCAGGACCAGGGTCCACTTACTAACACCTGACTTTCACCAGTGCTTAGCAGCTTCTCTTCCTTTGAAGTAGAGGCTTGAAGCAGGGATGAAGGGAACAAAATAGAAGAAAAGAAAACAAAACAAAACAAGAGGATTCACCATAATACTTCCTTACATGAAAAAAAAAAACAAAATAGAAAAACAGGTTGTCCCCACCTTGAGAATAAAGCAATTATTTAAATTGTGAAAAATGTAAAAAAATAAAAAACATAAAATAAGATTCTTTTTAAACAAAATAGTACTTAAATGGTTGTAATGGTTTTATAAAAGGAAAGCTATTAAGAATATTTGGGTATTTGTATGAGCCCATTATGAATTTTTAGTTTAAATATCATCTTTTTCCTTTATAGAAGTAATTAATACATGATTGTGCCAGAAAACTTTGAAAATGTAAAAACAGCAATAGGAAAAAAATTAATTGCCCATAGTCCCAACCATCTGGTGGCAACAACTAATAACAAATTATGTTTTAGAATTGTAGATAGATGATATATGTGTAAATTTTAATTTTAAACTACCATTTTTTTTTCTGATAAGAGTAATAGGTACTCATTGTAAAAAAAAAAAAAAAACAAAAAAGAACTTTAAACTTTACAAATATGGAAAATAAAAATCACTTTAAAAGCTGCATTTGATATATTGTTCTATTACTTTATAAAAGAGAAGAATGAAAAATGGCCATACCTGTGCTAAAGTTTTGCTCTATAAAGCTCTTAGAAAAGTCCCTGGTTTTGAATCTGTAAAGAAATTATATTAGAAAATTAACCTTCTAAGGTAAATTTGCTGTCCTGTGGGAAATTATTCTGAAAACTTTTTAGGTAATATCACTTCTGTAAATGTCTTAAATCCATTATCTCTACAATGAACCTAGATGGAGGTGAAGATTATATCCAATTCAATGACAACTTCCTAGTGGTTTTGTCAGGGTTACCATCTTAATTGATTATAATCTTAATTGCTTATAGCCTGGAGATGGGAGGGCTTTAAAACTAAAATTTAGAAATGTACCTTTACTTAAATCATAGCTAAGCTTATACCAAATAATATCGGACATTATTAAGACGTTCTAAAGCAATGGTCTCAACCTTATCTATGCATTATATAATCACCTGGGGAGCTTTAAAATACCAGATAATTAGACCCAGAAAAATGAAATCACAATCTCTGGGGTCTAACATCAGCATTTTTAAAAGCAGGTGGTTCCAATGTACACTCAAGTTGAGAATCCTGCTCTAGGGAAAAAATATTGCACCCTCAACCTTAATAATGCCTAGAACGTTTAGAATGCCCTTCACCTTGAGGGCCAAAACATGTCATGTTCTTGTCCCACAATGTAGATTAGAGATAACCATAGACAAGCTGTGTTTTTGATTTCCAATTATATTGTTTTCCTAATTTTATTATAAATGTATTTTTTTCAAACATACTTAATCTGAGTCTTCCATTGTTAAGTTGCAAGAAATATTTTTAAATGGACAAAACTAAGTCAATTTTATTCACCAAAATATGTACTATGAGGTCTGTCTGAAAAGAGTTCAGCCATTGTTAATATAACAAAAACTATTTGCACGACCTGAATGTAACTTGACAGCCAAAGGGAGTGCAATGAAATGAGCATGTGTTAACAATGACAACTTCACTGTACTAGTCAGTGGGGGCAGCAGATGCTGTTGAGTGAGCTTATGTACAAACCTGTATCAAATTTTGCATTAAGCTTGAACATTCTTTTTTGGAAACTATTCGGATGATTCAGAAGGCTTCCAGAGACGATGTAATGAATGCAGCACTAATAAAAGGGTGGCATAAAAGCTTCAAAGATGGTCAAGAATCTGTTGAAAATAATCTACATTCTGGAAGGCCTTCAACAAACAGAATACCTGAGAATGCTGAATGTATACGGGCTGCAATCAACAAAGATCAGAGAGAGCTGACAGTTGAGAACTAGAAGCTGAGCTGGGGATTCCAGAAACTACTACATCTCAGACTTCGACACAGAATCTTGGCATGAAACGTGGTAAAATTTATTCCGCAGCTTCTGCTACCGGAACAGAAGGAACATCATGCTGCAATTGGAAGAAATGTGTGAGGTCCCAAGGTGCCTACTTTGAAGGGACTGAGGCGTCCTTGTCCTATGTACAATGTTTCCTGTATCTTCTTCAATAAATGTCTCTATTTTTCATAGTACATGGCTGGATACTTTCTAGACAGACCATTCATCTGCTTTCTACTTCACATCATACATAAATTAAAATTGCATGTAAACTTAAAAATTCAAAGTAAAATACAACTATAAAAAGTGAAGAACAGCCCTGACCAGTGTGACTCAGTTGGTTGGGCACCGTCCCACAAAGCAAAAGGTCACCAGTTCAATTCCTGGTCAAGGCACATACATAGGTTGTAGCTTTAGTCCTCAGTTAGGGCATATACAAGAGATGACCAATCAATGTTTCTCCTCCTCTCTCCCTTTTTCTCTCTCTAAAAAGTAAATAAATAAATAAAATTTAAAGGCACAGAACATTTGGAGAATATATACGCAATTTGGGGATGAAGAGGCCTTTTTAAGTACAGTAATGAGGCCAGAAACCAGAAGCAACAAATACACAACAGTATGGTTAAACTGTAAAACTTTTCTATGCACAATAAAATAAAGCTAAAACACAGATAAAAAGTAAACAAGGAATATTTGAAATATATATATATATAGATGTATAGTTAATATACTTAATATTTAAATTCTTACAAATTAAAAAGATAAAAACCACTAAAGCAATAAAAAAAAAAAAAAGTGAAAAGTCCAAAGCTAAGTTATCCACAAAAAAGTATAAACAACCAATGACCCATGGACATGAACTAAGGGCAGTGGGATTTCTGCAGGGAAGGTGGGTCCTGGGCAGAGGGGAATAAAGGGAAGAGAAACTGGGACAACTGTAGCAGCATAGTCAATAAAATATATATTTTTTAAAAGTATAAACACCCTGGCTGGTGGAACAATGGATAAGGTGCCGGCCTGTGAACCCAAAGGTCGCTGGTTTGATTTCCAGCCAGGTTGCAAGCTAGGTTGCCAGCCAGGTCCATAGCTGGAGGCATGTGAAAGGCAACCATACATTGATATCTCTCTCCCTCTCTGCCTCTCTCTCTTCCCCTCTCTCTAAAAATATTAAATAAAAGCTTTTTTAAAAACCAGAATATATATAGGTAGAGGATCAATCTCAGAAATAAAAAAAATAGAAATAGTAAAGATATGTTTGGCCACATCTGAGATAATAAGAATGACTTGATTCCTTTGGTGAAGAAATAACTCAAAACATCCTCTGCCCAGATTCACCACTTATTAATGTTCTGCAACATTTGCAGCATCAATATCTTATTCTCTTCAAATATAGGTTGAAGAATAGATTGCATACATCATAATACATCATGTGCCTTTACTCTTCAATATTGTATGTGTATCTCCATTTTGATCTTTTATCATCCTCCATAAGAATTTTTTCCTGCCTTTGAGTAAAAAGTTAATAACTTAGTTCAGGCATGTTCATTATATTAGTGAGTATCAGAGCCATAAATCTACTCAAAAAATGCCCTTGGTCATCATGACAACACTTGTTAAATAACCATGTGTGATATCTGGCAAATTGAGAGCCATGGCCCCTTCCTTCTGAGAATTTGGCTTCTAAAACATGACCACAGCCAATAAACTTGTAGTACACCAAGAACTATATTTGAATTCCAAAAGTGTCCTAGAGGATCAGTTCATCAAGGAGCAGGCTGCATGCCCATAAATACACACACACAGATGCACATGCATATTTGAAAAAACTAGGACACACCCATTAAGTAATGTTAAATACTTTGAAAATTAAAACCCTAGGTGTCCAATTTTACGTGCAAACTGCTAAAGTGAAATAATATTCTGCTAAGAGTAAAAGGACAACAGAATCAGCAGGAGTGTGTGGGAAGGAGACATGGGTGAGGGGTGGAGGGTGGGAAGGAGTCCTAAGTAAAGAGAATGTAATGAATGCTGAATTTGCAAGTATTTTCCTGGACTAAGGAAACTACTCCATTTGTTCAGAAGAAGAAGAATCAGCTGCTGTGCATTGGCTATATATATGGTGTGTTGGACAAACGGCATAGATCATGTTCAAACAAATACCAAAAATACCTGCCTAAAGCAGTCATAGTCTAATAATATATACATACCATTGAATTTTATCTAAAGATACACCTTACTTGCATTAAGATCCAAGTCAATTTCAACTTCTTAAATTTTCACTACTTCTCAATTTTTTAACTTTTCACAAGCTGAAACACCTGATCTAATCATTTATATTCATTGAAATGCTAGTGTTCCTTTCAGTGCATGATGAACATACGAAAAATTATTTTAGTCATAAGCTCTGCCAACCTGAACAAAAACAATTTCATTACAAATTTCTAGCTATAATTCAGAGATGGGTCTTTTGCAGGGTTTCCATGTCCTGTCTTCACCAATTTTTTTAAAATCTATTATACTGTATATGTATGTATATATATATTATACTGTATATGTATGTAGGTGGCCTGTCCCAGAAGTATTGGCTGTGAAAACTGTTTTTATTGACATTGGCTTGATATTTTCGGGACAGATACACAAAGACATACATGTGTGTCTGTGTATCTTTTTTTTTTTTTTTTTACTTGGAAATAACTTAAACGCAAAAAAATTTGCACAGTAACTCCAAAATATCCTTTATCCAGATTACAAATTGCCAACATTTTGCATTTTGCCAGTTTTGCATTTATCAGTGTCTTGCTCTTTCCACACATATATTGAAGTGTAGGTTGCATACATATATTATAGCGCATCACATCTTTTTACTTCTCAGCATTACATGTGCATTTCTTAAAAACACAAATATTGGATCTTTTCTCTTTTTTTTACTTGTTTTTTACCTTTGATTTAATCTTTACTGTATTTTTTTCATTACCATTTAAGTCCTTTGTACCTGCCTGTCCCCAGCAATCACCACACTGTTGTCCATGTGCATGAGTCCCTTTCCCTTTTTGCTCAATCTCGCCACCTCCTAATCTCCCCTACCCCACTCCATCCCTCCACCAGCTCTCATCCTGCTCTCCATCTATGAGTCTATCCCCGCTTTCTTTGTTAGTTCAGTCTGTTCATTAGATTACACATATGAGTGAAATCATATGGTGTTTGTTTTTCTCTGACTGGCTTATTTCACTTACCATAAGGTTCTCTGGCTCCATCCATACTATTGCAAAGGGTAAAATTTTCTTTTTTATGGCTGAGTAGCAGTCCATTGGATAAATGTCCCATGGTTGTTTTACCCACTCATCTGTTGGTAGACACTTGGGCTGTTTCCATATCTTGGTGATAGTAAGTAATGCTGCAATGAACATAGGGGTGCTTATGTTCTTTCAACTTAGTGTTTTGGGTTCCCCTGGGTATATTCCCAGAAGTGGGATTGCTGGGTCAAAAGGCAGATCTATTTTTAATTTTTTTTCTAAAGAGTTATTTATTATTTATAGAAGGAGGGTAAGGGAAAGAGGCAGAGAGGGAAAGAGACATCAATGTATAGTTACCTTTCACCTGCCTCCAGCTAAAGACCTGGCTGGAGACCTGCTTATGTGTCCTGGCTGGGAATCGAAACAACGACTCTTGGGTTCACAGGCCGGTGCCGTTTTCACTGTGCCACCAACCAGAGCTATTTTTTAATTTTTTTAAGTACCTCCATACTGCTTTCCAAGTGGCTGCACCAACCTGCACTCCCAACAGCAGTGCACCATAGTTCTTTCTCCACATCCTTGCCAGCACTTATTGTTTGTAATTTGTTAATTATGGCCATTCTGACAGGTGTGAGGTGATATGTCATTGCGGTTTTCATTTCTCTAATTAAGTGGCATTGATCATTTTTGTATGTCTATTTTCTTACATAAACTCAGTACAGTGATTAAATTTATGAAATTAAAAATTGATATAATACTTTTAATCAACTAAACACCCTGACTTGAATTTTATCAATTATCTCAATAATATCATTTATACATTTTCTCTCTTCAAATAGTTCAGGTTCCAGTCATGGATAACATTGCATTTAGTTATTATATAGTCTTTAGTCTCCTTTAATCTAAAAATTCCTCATCCTTTATTTTAATAACATAAATTCTTTTATTTTTTAATTTTATTGAATTTATTGGGGCAACATGTTAATAAAATAATACAGGTTTCACATGTACAATTGTATAGTACATCATCTGTACATTTTATAGTGTGTTCATCACATATAAGGAAGGACAAGTCTCCTTCCATCACCATTAATGCCACTTTTACCCGCTTCTGCCTCCCCACCCCTTGCCCTCTAATGATCACCATACTGTTATCAGTATCTATGAGGTTGTTATTTTTTTAATCCCTTCACATTTTTCTCCCAGTTCCTCTAATCCCACTCCCCTCTAACAACGGTCAGTCTGCTCTCTGTATCTATAAATTTGTTTCTATTTTTTCAGTTTATTTTGTTCATTACGTTCCACATATAAGTGAAATAACATAGTATTTGTCTTACTGTGACTGGCTTATTTCACCTAGGATAATACTCTCCAGGTCCATCCATGCTATCACAAAAGGTAAGATTTCTGTATTTTTTAAGGTGGAGGAGTATTCCATTACGAAAAATACTACTGATCTTTTTTATCCACTCTTCTACTGATGGACACTTGGTCAGCTTCCAAATCTAGGTGTTTGTAAATAATGCTATAATAAACATAGGGGTGCATAAATTCTTTCGACTCAATGTTTTGTGTTCTTTGGATATATTTCCAGAAGTGTTACCACTGGGTCATAAGGCAGTCCCATTTTTAATGTTTTGATGAAACTCCATACTGCACCAATCTGCCTTCCCAGTAGAAGAGGGTTCCCTTTCTTCCACATCCTTGCCAACACTTTTTGTTGCTTTATTGATGACAGACATTCTGACAGGTATGAAATTATATCTCATTGTAGCTTTAATTTGCATTTCTCTAATAATCAGTGATATTAAGAAGTTGAGGATTTTTTCATGTGTCTATTGGTCATCTGTGTATCTTCTTTGGAGACGTGTCTATTCAGGTATTTGCCTATTTTTTAATTGGATTGTTTGAATTTTTGATGTTGTATAAGTTTTTTATAAATTTTGGATATTAACCCCATATCAAATATATCATTGGCAAAAATGTTCTCCCATTTAGTAGGTTGTCTTTTTGTTGTTGTTGTTGACAGTTTCTTTGCTGTGCAAAATCTTTTGTTTGATGTAGTCCCTTTTGTGTTTTGTTTTGTTTTTATTCCCTGAGGAGATATATCAGAAAAAATATTGCTACAAGAGATGTCAGATATTTTACTGTCTATGTTTTCTTCCAAAATTTTTATGGTTTCAAGTTTTACATTTAAGTTTTTCAAAAACATTTTTTTTTTCATCACACAAGGCCATTTTTTCATTGCTTTGGAGAGAGAGAGAGAGAATCATTTATGTGAGAAACATTAATGGCTGCCTTCTCATACTTACCCTCCTGTAGGGGTCAACCCCACAAAATTTTGGTCTACAGGATGACTCCAAGCAACACTGGCCAGGGCAACATTTAAGTCATTAATCCATTTTGAGTTTATTCTTGTATATTGTATAAGAAGGTGGTGTAATTTCATTTTTTTGCACATATCTTATTTCCCCCACATCATTTATTGAATAGACTATCCTTATCCTATTATATGTTTTTGCCTCCTTTCTTGAATATTAATTGACCATAAAGGCATGGGTTTATTTCTCACTATTCTGTTTCACTGATCAATATGTCTGTTTTTATGCAAGTATCATGCTGTTTTGATTACCATGGCCTTGTAGTATAGTTTGATATTAGGGAGCATGATTCCTCCAACTTTGTCTACTTTCTCAAGATTGCTGTGGCTGTTCAGGGTCTTTTGTTGTTCCATACAAATTTTTGGAATATTTGTTCTAGTTCTGTGAAATATGCCATTGGTATTGTGTTGAATCTATAGATTGCTTTTCCGTAGTATGGACATTTTAATAATGTTTATTCTTCCTATCTATGAACACAGTATGTGTTTCCATTTATTTGTTATCTTCTTCCATTTCTTTCTTCAGTGTCTTATAATTTTCTAAGTACAGGTCTTTAACATTCTTAAATGTATTCCTAGATAGTTTATTGTTTTCTTGGTTAATTGTAAATAGAATTGTTTATAGTTTCTCTTTGTGATCATTATTGATGTGTAAAAGTGCAACTTATTTCTGGATATCTATTTTTTATCTTGCCACTGTACTGAATTATAGTAGTTTTTTGGTGGAATTTTTAGGGTTTTCTACATACAGTATTATGTCATCTGCAAATAATGACAGATTCTTTCTTTCCAATTTGGATACCTTTGATTTTTTCTTATCTAATTTCTATGGCTAGATCTTCCAATAGTATTTTGAATAAAAGTGACAAAAGTGAATATTCCTAGTGTCTTCAAATCTAAAGGAAAATGCTTTTAGTTTTTGCCCATTGAATATGATATTGGCTGTGGCTTTCTCATAGTTGGCCTTTATTATGTTGAGGTATGTTCCCACTTTGCTGAGAGTTTTTACCATAAATTGATGTTGAATTTAATCAAATTATTTTCTACATTTATTGATATAATCTTGTGATTTTTATTATCCCTATTGTTTAGGTGGTATAGCATATTTATTAATTTGCATATATTGTTCCAATCTTGCATCCTAGAGTAAATGACACTTGATCATGGTGTATAATTTTTTCAATGTATTGCTGGATCTAGTTTGGAATATATTGTTGAGGATTTTAGCATCCATTTCCATCAGGAATATATTGGGCTATAATTTTCTTCTTTTGTAGTATCTTTATTTGGTTTTAGAATTAGAATAATGCTGGGCTCGTAAAATGAGTTTGGGAGCTTTCCTTCCTCTTGATTTTATGGGAATGTTTGGTAAAATCCAGTCCAGGGATTTTGTTCGTTGGGAGTTTTTTTATTACTGCTTCAATTTCACTAGGTGTAATCTGTCTATTCTTTCTGATTTTGCTTTAGATTGAATGTTTCTAGGAATTTATCTATTTCATCTAAAAACCAAAATAAACAACCACAACAGAAAAAAAACTCAGAAATACAAAGTAATATTACAACACGGCTTACTCCACTATTTTCTAGCTCTGGTTGTTACCAAAAAAAACGGTTGTTGGTTTTTTGTTTTTCTTTGTTTTGTTTTGTTTTGTTTTGTTTTGTTTTGTTTTGTTTTTTGTATATTTTTTATTGTACATCACACCCCTGGCCCAGTTGTTGGTTTTTTAAAATGTGGATTCATTCTGTTTCTTTGTAATTTACATATTGCTTTCACATGCATTGCACAGGACAGTGTCTCTCAGTCTTTACATCACCTGCATCATTCTCCTGGGTGGAGTGTCAAAATACAGTTTCAAAGATCCCAGGCTGCTGAATCCAAAGTTCTACCTATAGAACCCAGAAGTCTCCACTTAACAACCCAAGCAAATGCTCCCAAGAGGTGCTGGAGGGTAAGAGTCAGGGTTGCTTGCTGCACAAAGCTGATCTGGTTCCCCAGGTCTGTTCTACGGATCTTAACCTTTCTTGCATAATTAACTTTCTAGGTGTTAGTTCCTCTTAGTTGCCTTCCTGTGGAAACTCCATAGTTAATCAAGGTCCCTATTTAACTTTGACATCCAAAATTAAACTTGCCCAGAAATGGTTAGTAATGCAGGGCATAGAGGGACTCATACCTTCTTTGCTAAAACTACTACCTATGTTAAAGTAACTTAATGCTTGCATTTTTAACAATTACATAACTCTCTGAGTTCAGAGAGTGATGCTAATCAACTCAAGTCACATTTTTTTTCCCACTTGAACACCCATATTTGTGGCAAATCAAAGGACAAAATTTACAGTTATCCTTGTTAGATTTAATTCTGTGAATAATCCATCTTATTAAGGTAAGTTTCAAAACTTGGTTTCCTCACCCATCATATAAGTGTGTCAATAGTTGGCTTTATGTAGCATGAAATAGTCTCTGATAGAGAGCCACAGGCCTCTGTCCTTTACTTAAGGTTTTTATCATTGACTTGAGTAAAGATAAGCAGAACACATGTGGGGGAATGTGTGCCAAGATAGTCAATGGTGCAGAAATGCCAATTTTACCTAAAGAAATGAGACTGATTAGAGAGAGGATTTTTTTTTAAATTCATTATTTCTAGAGAGAGGGGCAGGGAGGGAGGAAGAAAGGAAGAGGGACATCAATGTATGGTTGCCTTTCACCTGCCTCCAGCTATGGACCTGGCTGGAGACCTGGCTTGCAACCTGGTTATGTGCCCTGACTGGGGAATCAAACCAGCGACTTTTGGGTTCACAGGCCAGTGCTAATCCACTGAGCCAGGGTGGATTGTTTTACATTTTTAAAAATCATGGCATAAAATGGAAATTCACATGGATTTTAATGAAGACAAAATAACTCAGGAAAATGTCTCTCTTCTGGCAGCAACTTAGGACAATTGCCCTGGTTTCTCCAGATGTACATGTTTACTTACCCCTTCCATTCGGAATATTACAGGAGAAAGTTTAAGAAGCACTGATACAAGATACCCTGTCTGTTTTCATGTCATCTGCAGAGCTGGAAAATATATATTCATTCCTTTATTGATAAAAGAATTTTAAATAAAATAGGGTACAGGCATCTTACTAGACACTTTCTCATGTCACTTAAAAACATTACAGGACGTGGTGGAGAAGGCAAGCTATTTTACTTCAAGTCAAGACAAATAACAATTGCTGGCTGCTCTTTGATTTTCAAGTAGTGTTTTAATCTATCTGCCTAGTAACCATGTTAAAAAATATATTAGTTTATCAAAGCTTCTTAGTTGTCATTTGTTGGCTGCTAATAACTGTAATGTTCATTTTTGCATGCTCAAAAATAAGGCTTTTAACAATCTGTTGTCAAATCTGCAAATCTGAATCAAGTTGTCTATTATTTCTGGAATCTATACTGTTCCCCTCTTCAGAAATAGATTAAAGTTACCCATCTCTGGCCTTGTGGTAGTTCTCCTATATTTCATGACTTTTTAAAGACTACTAAATAGTAGCACCAAGATTATGGCTGAAAATTCTTTTACCACCTGGTATATAATTCATCTGGCCCCAGTTTAAACATCTCGGTGTTAGTTTACTAATCTCTCTATTTGGGGCTGAAAATTCCCACTCTTCATAGTTTCTTCTCTACATTCAGTTTAAAAACACATCTAGAAAAGAGAAGGAAAAAAAACAGGAGTTGAATGATTCTGCTACTTTTCTAATATGCTTTCTGTTATCATCTCTAAACAGTAGACTTATTATTTCCTTGTTCTTTTTAACTGAAAAGAAAAAAAAAAAAAAAAACATGCCTTAATTTATTGGGAGCCTGAATTTATGGCTGTTTTATACTACATTTTTACATTCATCCTTGGTTACTCTCCCTTCTTTATATCTTTTACACATACATTCGAAATTTTAGATTACTAAACAGCCATTCAATTTACCTAAGCTACCTCCCATTTCATTTGAATTACTTTCCAATTATTCAACTAGAAGTTCTGTTGTTTTTAATCTCCCTTTTTAACCATAATCCCTTTTTTGACACTCATAACCATGATCAAGACCTTTTTATCTTTGAATTTTTTAATAAAAGTTTCCCAAAGTCCGGGGAATTTGTCTCATTCTAAAGCCCAGGGCTTGCTCTTTTGGCTGTCATAAACTACTAGCTTGGAGTTCTCAACAATTCTTTACAACATAGCACATCACCAATGATAGTCTTCCATGTGACACACCCTCACATGTACACCAAGTTCAACAAACCTCAAGAATATTTTCTCTCAAAGTAAAACATTGTAATCACATTTAATTGCCACCTATATTGACTATCTGTCAGTTATGATTGATCTCCACAAATGACATTGGTAGACAAGCTGCTGATTGTGTAGAATTCCGTGTCACTTCTTGAAAGAACATGAAAGCAAAGATATCATCAAGATAACCTCCACTACACTCAAATCTATGTACTTTTAGAAAGTAGATGATTTACAGATTTTTCACTATTAGTAACAAATTTCTTGCAACTCACAAGTTAAAGAAAACAAAGATGTTGTTCTCCTCTGTACCACCAACTGGCTTTTCCTCATGTGTCAAAACTAAGTCAAGCCTTACCTGATTTGAATTATGAGGGCAGTCAGCAATTCATCTTCTCAGGATGGTCCAAGTCATCTTTCTTGAAAAACAACTTGCCTTTGTAGAATTTGGGTGCCATTTGGTTCAGCAGTCTATAACAGTCTCCCACAATCATATATATTATTTAAAATGTGCTAATATTTTGGCAGTCTCTACACGAGCTTTTAAAATACAGCAGTAACCTGGCTGGTAGCACAGTGGTTAAGGCGCCGGCCTGCGAACCCAAAGGTCGCAGGTTCGATTCCCCAGCCAGGGCACATAACCAGGTTGCAAACCAGGTTTCCAGTCAAGTCTGTGGCTGGAGGCAGGTGAAATGCAACCATACACTGATTAAAAAAAAAAAAAAAAAAAAAATACAGCAGTAAGATTTCATGATGCTTTTAGAGTAAAGAGATGGAAGTTTTTGCAATCTTTAATTAAAAATAAGTTGAGCAGAACTGGAAGCTAAATAAAAAATTGCCTGCAAAAGGTATTTTTCTAACAAATCCGAACAGCGAACACTGAATTATAAACACTGTTAGATCATTAGACAATGCATTCAGTGATGAAAGCACCAAGGACAAATAGGCTGGAAAAGAAATAAAAGGGAAGGAAATTATACAAAAAGGGGAAATTTGGGAGTTCCAAGCAAGCCATCCATCCATGCTAGTCTTCTTCTAATATGCAGATCATGGCCAAACTAGAATTCTTTTTTCTTTTTAATGAAGAGCCATTTGAAATGAAACATTTCCTTTCATTGTCCAGTTGCTTATATTATCATTTCCACAATCTGCTGCATTAAAGCCAATCAATTTCTTAAACAAAATATAATTTTTGCCCTGGCTGGTGGCACAGTGGATAAGGCACCGACCTGCAAACCCAAAGGTCACTGGTTTGATTCCCAGCCAGGGCACATAACCAGGTTGCAAGTCAGGTCTCCAGCCAGTTCTATGGCTGGAGGCAGGTGAAAGGCAACCATACAGTGATGTCTCTCTCCCCCTCAACCTCTGTCCTTTACCCTCTCTCTAAAAATCATAAATAAAATCTTTATATATATATATATATATATATATATATATATATATATATATATATTTAGAAGTTGCTTCTCAGGATATTTAAGGACTCCTGACACACCTTCATAAATCTGCCCTATAGTCCAAAATCTTCAATATAAAGGGAATGTAATTTTTAGTAAAGGTGGTGGAAGCTTAAAAAAAAACTTACATTTTATTTTATTTTTTATTTTTTAATTGAATTTATTGGGGGTGACATTGGTTCATAAAATCATACAGGTTTCAACTGTACGACTTAATAAAACATCATCTGCATACTGTATCATGCTAAACAGAAAAAGGAAAAAAAAAGGAGCAAGGAGAAAAGAAGGGAAGGAATGAGGGAATGAGGGAATAAGAGTAAATATCAAAACAGTAAAGACATGGTTTTAAAATGAGCCCTTAAAAAGAGCCACATGGTGCATTAGCAAATGTATTAGGGTGCAACAGTTACTATTTTTTTAATGGCCTTACTATTTATCATGTCCTCTTTTTAAAACTTATTTTTGCTATTAACTATATTTCTAAGGACAAGGGAAATACTGGCTAGAACTATATAATATAGTGATATGTAGTGGTAGTAAGAGCTGGAGCTCTTTCTTTCATTGGGTTAGATTGAACGTAGTCAACACAAAATTCCATACTATTCACTTTCACCAGAGAGACAATGGCCTTGGCAAATGCCATAAAGCACTTCAAACATGAATGAACATCAAGGCTTAGTTGGTTATACTAACTTTTCTTCACTGCTCCCAAATCTAACCTTTAAAAATTCAGACTTCACCTTTTTACAACTATTTGCACATGAATTTATTTTTAAGAACTAAAACATTACCCTAAAACATATTTCTAACTTATTAAGCACTGCACTAAAAATATTTCTATGTGCACCTTCCACAAAACAAAACTCAAGATCATCTGTCTGTTCAAAGGTCTGATGGTAGTTTTTAAAAAATTAAAATCACTCCATTTATGAATTTTATGACAGATGTGAAAGTTTGTCTAAAAGTTATCTAAACAAAAAGTCAAATATACCCTCAGAGTTCATTTTTTTGGAAGAAATTTTACAGGTTCTTATGTGCCTGAGCTATAAAACCTTAGCAATACTACTCTGGTTGAGAACCCTCACTTTTAAAAGTCATCCGAGATTCCACACTTGACCCAGAACAAAGCAGCAATTTTTCTGAGTCATCTCTGTGCCTTCGTGTCCAAAGTTCCCCTATACTTTGAGACCTTGGGTACAGGGTTTCAAATTGGATATAAGTCTCTTTTGCCAAATCATCTTCCCAGGAGGATTCTGATCTACATTGCAGCCTGCAGACTTTGTACAACAGAAAAAAAATCAATGGCAACACAACAACACAAGCAGCACCGCTCATCGCAATAAGGAAAGGCCCTTGAGAATGACCTTCTTCAACACTGTCAGTAGAAAAAGTGATACATTGGTCTTTCTGGGGAGGCACTCCTTTTGGGCAGACACATGCTACGTATTGCCCCCCGGGCTCCAAGCCCTCTATGGTTACTTGGTTCTTGCTGGAATCTGCATTGAGCAGCAGGAAGTCCTCTTCACCGTGCTTAGAATACAACACGGTCATTTCAGAGTTATGCATGGTGTTAACGGTGTTCCACATCAAGGTCACACTCTCTTTGGTCTCACTGACTGCCCTGAGGTTTTCAATTGTGGCATTCGTCTCCATAGGCATTGCTTGATCCAATAATGCCAGCTCTTCTTTTTTACTTGCGCTGGCTGGGGGAAGCTTACTTCCCCGCATCTCTACCTTTAAGTTTCTTCTCCCATTTGGATGGAGCTGGAGTGACTGCCGGAGGGCCTTGGCAGTGCTTGTTGAAATTCTAGTGCTTAGGGTTGTGGCTGAAGAAACAATGGAGGAGAAGACGGGAGCAGCATTAGAAGGAGATGAAGTGGAGGTGGAAAGAAACGTTGAAGAAGAGGGGGAGAAAGAAGAGGAGGAAGAAAGCCAGGGAGATGGGGGTGAACCAGGTATGGATGAAGATCTTCTAGATCCTGGCTGGACTTCTCTCTCAAGGTGATCTCCAGTTCTTCTCTCAACAGTGTCTGATGCTACAGCGGCTGTAGCAACACCAACCACTGTCACAGTAACCACAGCTTCTGACATCCCAGCCAAATTTTTGGCCTTGCACTTGTAATCCCCAGCATCCTTGTAAGAAACACCTGCCAAGCTTATTATGGACCATCTGACTCCTTCCCCTGGAGATTCCTGAATTACTGGAAGAAAATATATATATATAACTCTGTGAGTAGGGGAAGAGGATAAAGCAACATGCCAGCTGAAAAATAAGCAACTATTTGGTTCTACATGCATCTCTTTCCCATAAGCTAAGAAGGGAATAGCACACGCAAGTCCCACATGAAGGTCTAGGACATGCCTAGTGGTATGAGGTCTATATGAGGAACTGCATTTTTGAAAGACACAGAGCTGTGAATTGGGAGACTTGATTTTAGTAAACTTTTGTCCACTAAGTACTGTGTAATTCAGATAAGTCGATTAGTGCCTTTGGGCCTCTATTTCTGTACTTCTAAAATTAGGGGATAAGGCAAAAG
>PVIW01015763.1:0-18718 GCA_004026585.1 Noctilio leporinus | reverse complement strand
CCCCCTCTCCCACTCCCTGTCTCTCCACTCTTCTCCCTTCCCCATCCATCTCCCCCTCTCCCCTTTTCTCCTTCCCTTTCCCCCTCCAATTTCCATCTTCTCTCGTCTCTCAGATCTGAAATGTCTATCCACTGTGCCTTTTAAAAATTTCTCTTCCCTTTATCTCTTTAATCTCTTCCTCTGTGACTTGCTTCACTCTCTTCCTTATAAAAGCTGTTTTTCCTATCTTGACTCTTCCACAGTCTCTCCCTCTAAACTGTGATCTCTTCTGATTCCCTTTCCCATCTCTGATCGTTCTCTGAACTACATATCCCTCTTCCTTCTCTGATCTCCTTAGACTACACTGGACTAGAATAATAAAGTTACAAGGTAAACATTTCCCTTAGAGCCAGTGATGTAGCCAGGAGTACTAACTTAGATAGGGTGTACTAAAATAGACTACATGATGAGTACGTGTACAGGCTGCATTCCCAAGATTTGACAATGGCCCAAGACAGATGACACAAAATTAGTGAGGTGGGTAGGTAGGCTTCTTCCCCTATAGCCAAATACAGACCAATAGACTAGACTACAGTAGGCTAGCCTAGATAAGAGTGTGATGTGGGTAGATAGACCACCTCCCCCAGCACAGATCATGGAGCCAATGCGAACTAGACTACACTGGAGTAGGCTCCACTAGACTAGGCTGGATTAGACTATAGCATGAGCTTGGTCAATAGGCCTCTTCCCCCAGAGCCAGCCATGAAGCCAGACAGACTAGACTAGCTCAGAGTGTGAGGTGGTTAGATAACCCTCTTTTCCAAAACCAGACATGTTGCCAGTGGAGACTAGACTGTACTACCTTCCACTAGAATAGGCTAGGCTAGACTATAGTATGCTGCTGATAGGTGGGTCTCTGCCCTTAGAGCCAGCAAGGGACAGGGAAGTGCAAGACACGTACACTGAAACCTGTAAATAATTGAAAGAAATTAAAAATTAACTAGACAGGCATCCTATGATCATGAATTGGAAGACTTAACATAGTCAGGTTGTTAATACTCCCCAAACTGACTAGTGTGATCTATCAAAATTACAATGGCATTTCAAGGGATCATGACAGCCAAAACAATCCTTATTTTCAAAGCCTATTACAGAAGTACAATAGGCATATGTATATATCATCAATGGAAAAATCTTTAAAATAAGCCCTTGCATATACTATCAAATACTTTGGTGTAAGAGTTACAAAACTGTTAGCTGGTGAAAGGACAATCTTTTCAACAGATGGTATTGGGGAACTGGGTGGCCACAAGGCACAAAGAGAAAAATAGACAAATAGGGTGTGGTTAGTAGATTCTCAACCTCTGAGAATCCAAAGGTCACTGGTTCAACTCCCTAGTCAGAGCACATAACCAGGTTGCAAGCCAGGTCCGTAGCTGGATGCAGATGAAAGACAACCATACATTGATGCTTCTCTCCCTTTCTTCCTCCTTCCATGCCCATCCCTTTGAAAATAATGAATAAAATCTTTTTTAAAAAATAAACAGGACTTGATTTTTTTTATTTTTTTACATCAAAAGACATCACCCTGGGAGGTGTGGCTCAGTTGGTTGGAGCATCATCCTGTAAACCATAAGGTCCTGGGTTCAATTTCCGGTCAGGACACATGCCCACGTTGCAGGTTTGAGCCCCAGTCAGAGGCATGTGGGAGGCAACAGATCGATGTTTCTCTCCCTCTATACCTCTCTTCCTCCTTCTAAAATAAACAGGCATGCCCCCAAGTGAAGTTAAAAAAAAAAAAAAAAAAAAGGTCAAGTGAAAACTCAACTCACACTTGTCTGGCAGGAGAGGTATCATGATAAAGAAGGTGGTTTTTCCAGGGTTAGGCTCCTCCATTGCATTCCAGGTGTACTGACCCCTGTGATTTCCCCAAGTGTGGGAAATGCAACTGTACAATTTGTGGTACTGAGGGAATACATTCATGCTTTCCTCTTGGTGGGATGTGTGCGTGTATGTGTGTGTGTGTGAAGCCAACTCACAAAATGGCAGAAGTATTTCTAAATTATCTGATGAGGGTTACTATCCAGAATACACCAATGAACCCCTGCAACTCAACAGAAAACCCAACCTAATTTTTTTTAATGGGCAAAGAACTTGAATAGGCATTTCTCAAAAAAAAAAAAAAAAAGACATACAAATGGCCAATAAGCACAGGTAAAGATGCTCAACATCACTAGTCATTAGAGAAATGCAAATCAAAAAGTGAGATACTACTTCATACCCATTACTATATCTATTATTATTAAGTGTTGAGAGTCCTGGCTGGTGGCACAGTGGATAAGGCACCAGCCTACAAATCCAAAGGTCGCTGGTTCAATTCCCTAGTCAGGACACATAACCAGGTTGCAAGCCAGGTCTCCAGCCAGGTCTGTGGCTGGAGGCAGGTGAAAGGCAACCATACATTGATGTTTCCCTCTCTGCCTCTCTTCCTTCCCTTCTGTCTGCATATAATAAATAAAAATATTTTTTAAAAAGTGTTGATGAGGATGTGGAGAAACTAAAATCCTTGTGCACCATTGGTGGGAATATAAAATGGTACAGCCATGTTTTAAAAAACTATAGAAGTTTCTCAAAATTATAAATGTAGTTACCACATGACTCAGGCATTTCACTTCTTGTATGTACCTGAAAACATGTCTTAAAGAGGTATTTCTAACCCATGTTCAAATGGCATTATTCACATTAGTGAACACCTGGAAGCAACCCAAGCATCCATCAACTGAGTACATAAGCAAAAAGTGGTATATACATAAAATGGAGTATTACATAAGCCTAATAAGGAAGGAAATTCTGACACATGCTACAATATGAATGAACCTTGAGGACATTACACTAAATGAAAAATAAAAATTAAAAGAAGTACAGTAGTTGTAGTCAGAGTTTGGGGTGAGGGATGTTCTGGAGAAGGGGAAGGTTTGCTTCATAGGTGTAGAGTTTCACATTTACAAGGTGAAAGAGTTATGGGGGTTGGATGATGATGATAGTGTACAACGTAAGTGTAGTCAATACTCCTGGCCCTGGCTGGTGTGGCTCAGTGGATTAAGCCTGCACATCAAAGGGTCACTGGTTCCCAGTCAGGGCACATGCCTGGGTTGCAGGCCAGGTCCCCAGTTGGGGGCAAGTTAGAAGCAACCACAAGTTGATGTCTCTCTCCCTCCCTTCTCCTCTTTCAACCAATCAAAATACTCCTGAACTATGCTCATCAGTAGGTAAGTGGATTAAAAAGTGGTGGTACATTTACACAATGAAACAGCAATAAAAAAGAAGGAACTCTTACCTTTCGTGACAGCATGGATGGAACTGGAGAATATTATGCTAAGTGAAATAAGTCAGGCAGTGAAATGCAAATACCACATGATTTCACATGTGGAATCTAGTGAACAAAAGTAAAGAACGAAATAGAAACAAGCCAACAGACTGACAAATTGTCAGCAGAGGTTGGGATGGGGTGGATGAAGGGATTCACCACAGAACATTGACGCATAACCCATGGACACTGACAACAGCTGAGGATTAACTGAAGGCTGGATGCAGGTGGGCAAAGTGAGAAAGGGCAGGGACAGTAGCATCAACAATATAATTTAAAAAGTGACCATCAACAAATGAACATATAGTTGAGTTATGGCTGTACAATGAAATACCATATTGTAACAAAAGTGAATGAACTGCAGGGCGCAACACAGATGGACCATGTGGTGCTGAATGAAGAAACAAGAAGATACATGAACCACCCTGGCTGGTGTGGCTCAGTGGATTGTGCACTGGAGTTCGAATCAAAGGGTCACCAGTTCTATTCCCAGTCAGGGCACAGGCCTGGGTTGCCAGCCAGGTCTCCAGTTGGGACATGCAAGAGGCAAGCACACACTGATGTTTCTCTTCCTTTCTCCCTCCCTTCACCTCTCTCTAAAAATAGAGTTGTAAAAATTAAGAGTGCCTGGCACATACTAAGTAATCAGTATGTTAAAGACTGAACATCCGCCCTGACTGGTAGCACAGTGGGTAAGGTGCCGGCCTGCAAACCCAAAGGTCGCAGGTTCGATTCCCCAGCCAGGGCACATAACCAAGTTGCAAACCAGGTCTCCAGTCAGGTCTGTGGCTGGAGGAAGGTGAAAAGCAACCATACATTGATGTCTTTCTCCCTCTCTGCCTCTCTCCCTTCCCCTCTTTCTAAAAATAATGAAATAAAATATTAAAAAAAAAAAAAGACGGAACATCCATGTTTCTATTCTTTGTCTCCCTTCCCCTCTCTCTGAAAATATCTTTTTTAAAAACCACATTAAAAAACAAAAAATAAAATAAAAAATAAAAAACCACATTAATCACAAAAGCTGACCTCTAGTGGAGTCTGGTCTTGGCCCTACCACAAGACTGGCTAAGGAAGCTGTCAAATTTACCAGCGTCCAGGACCTCATCTATGATGCTGGCCTTGCACACCTGTTCCCCAAGCTCTCTAGGTGTTTCTCAGTGAGAACAAAGTTGAGGACGCTGCTCAAAAGGAAATCCACCAGAAGGCTGTGATGGGGCTGGGCCAATGCAGGGCCTTCTAGGGGCTGGCCATGGTGTTCCTTGACCTGGGTGGGGGAGCTCCACAGGTGTTAGCTTTGTAACTTTTTTCCTACACTACACACTTATTTTGTGCCCTCGTGTGTATACATCAGTTCTCTTTCTCCACTGCGTACACATAGATGTTCCAGGGCCCACAGCTCACAGCCAGCACTTGGAGTTGCTAACCTACAAAGTATTCCACACGGCAGGGGATTCCAGCTGGTGGTGTCCTTGTGGCCAAGCTGTCCATATTCACCTACAGAGAAATGGGACCCTTGGCCATCCTCTCCATTGAGTCCCTCCAGGAAGGAAAAGCAGCCCTTCTGCTGGACTTAGGCCACCACTCCGCGGGGTCTGCTGGGACCTCAGGAAACCAGCCTCAAGAGCAGGCAGCCACCCGTTAGCCCAGGCCAGGTGTTTCTCAGTGTCCCCACTCCTAGACCCAGATGCTTACAGCACGGATTTTTCTGTTTTATCTTCTCTACCCAGTGCCAGACTAGAAGGTGTTTCATAAATGCTGGTTAAATATTCCCTTAAGACTAAAACCATTTACTGAGAGGTGGGTGGGAAGTACTGAATGTGACCTGAGTATCCTTAGACCTGTTCTAGACAAGGGGGTGAACACACAGCTCTTTGATCCTGGTCCTTTCACATGTCACCTATCAGCATGGCTCTGTCGCTGGCCCTCCACACCTAGGCCTTTCCTCCAGGCATCACAGAAGCAAAGCCTTGACGGAGCCCAACCCCAGGTGTGCTGCTCCTCTGTTCCTGCAACTGAAAGGACAGGAAGGGGCTGTCACTGCTGCTGTTTGACAAGCCATTTGTCTAGGTGGCTGACCACAAACCAGAACACTGCAAATCAGAGTTGCCTTGCCGAGCACCACAGTCTCTTTAACAACTGTTCAACCACATTTGGGGTAGAAAGGGATCCACACTCCAAAAGTTCACCTTCCCATATGCCTCCTGCATCCCACAGCTACTGAGTTCTGGGGTCTGAGCTGCTGGATAGGGCAGGCCCTGCTTTGGAGGAGGTCAGCTGGGGACACATCATGCCTGAGCCGAGGCTGGGCTACGTGGGCCCACCTGTAGAAGGAAGACCCTTTGGGGCCTGATGGCCACCCGCTGTCAGCCGCAGGGAGGTTAGGGCTCTATTACTGAATGAGGCAGCTACTCGGCATATGTCCGGGAGGCTTACTATAGCGGTGTTAGTCGCACCCTCTTCCAAATCCAGCAGCTATAGTGGGCAAGCTGACTTTCTGCTCCACCCCGAACTACCCCAACTCATCTCCAGAGCTTGCCTTGACCACACCTGACCCGAGGGGGAGATCTAGTAATGCTGGGAAGGGGACAGGGGGTCCACCCTCAGCCCCAGTTGTTCCTGTGGCTTCAGAACCATGTTCATTGAGTTTGATGGCTTCAGAGAAGCAATAAAGGTGATGATAATGATAATGAGTGAACACTCCCTGAGCTTGATATGTTGATTCTTAATACAATTGTATGAAGCCCAATCTTCTTTCATTCCCAAGCTGTTTTCTCCCAACACCTCTATCCCCAGGACAGGTGTGTGGGCATCGGCCTTGCTGCACTTCCCTCCCAGAAGGGACTCAGAGCCCTGTGGTGTGTCCTGGGGTCCAAGGATGTCACATGTTCCCTCTACGCACTGTAAGCTCTCAGGCCAGCCTATGGCCAGGAGTTAGGAATGACAGAAATGTGTGGTAATCACGAGCAGAGACTTTCATCTGCGACAGTCGTCCTGTTCTCCCCCAGGCTCCTTGTGGGCAGGGCCAGCTGCCCTGATTCACTCCAGCCCCAGATGTGTCTCCAGTCTCTGAAAAACATAAAGGGGGCCCATTAAAAACACATTGTGACCCCCTCTGCCTAAGCCCCTTGTATGACTCCAAACTCCCCTGCACCCCACTAGCTCCCTGGGGCCAACTGAGGCCTGTCCTGCCCACCTTAGCACTCTACGGACAACATGCTTCCCTCAGGACCCAGCACTGTCCTAGTTTTAACAGGTCCCCTTCCCCCTATAGTGCCATCAGGTCCCTTTTTTTTCCCCTAAATTAAGTCTCTTGCTGAACTTCCTCTCCATTTTCACTTTTTCCCTTTGTTGCCAAACTGCCACCTCTGGTTCCCACCACACACATGCGCACTTCAGAATCAAGTTTCCCTGGTTTCCTTTCAGGTGCCCTGAGCCCCACCCGCCACCGGTGCTGTGGAAGGCCTCTTCCTAAGCTCCCGCCTCCACCTCACTGTCGTGTGCTGGTTGGAGCAATAGCCCCAACGCTAAAAATTCACTAGCAATAGTAGCTAAGCATGATCAAGTGTTATAATCTGTGCCAGTGTTTTAGGCGCTTCTCAAATATAATGTTTTACACAGTCCCTTATTTTATTAACAACCAAAGAGGCACAGAGAAGCTAAGTGCTCTATTATGTGGTTCTTTACAATCAGTTGTGTCTGGCCATGGACAATTTTTGTTAACTAGTGGAATTAGGATGTCATGTCATGTTGGGCTAGGTCTATTTATCTTGGTGACTTTAGGATGTTGGTTATGCAAAGCTAAGAATCCAGGGGAGCATTGCCAGAGAAGAAATTAATAAAATTTTATATCAAAGTACACACCATGATCCTGAAAGAACACAAACCAACGGAAACAGCAAGAGAGCAGTGTCTTGAACATAAAAAAAAAATACTTCTCACTGAACAAAGTTGAGATCAACTATGTAAAATATTGTATGCACCATAAGAAGGCTTTAATTAAGTAAATAAAGTATGTAACTTGTTAAACAAAAATAAAAATAGATGTATTATGTGATCTAGCCATTCTATTTCTGGGTATTTATCCAAAAACAAAAACTAAATACAGTACATATGTATTTCTATGACCACACAGCCAAGATATGATACAAACATCGACCTGCACACACACGTACATACACTATTCATCTATGAAAAAAAAGGAAATTCTACCATCTGTGACAACATGGATTGACCTTGAGGATAATATATACTAAGTGAGGCAAGTCAGGCAAAGACAAATACTGTATGGAATAAAAAAAAAGTCAACATAAAAACAGACTGACTGGTAGTTACCAGGGGCTGGGAGGATAGGGTGGGAAAAAAAGACCTGTTTCAACTAGTAGTGAATAATGCATAGTATAGTAATCATACACAATAATATAATAATCATCAAACTCACTAAGAAACTAGATCTTATCTAACCACAAAAAAGAAATAACAGCCCTGGCTAGGGTGGCTCCGTGGATTTGAGTGCTGGCCTGTGAACCAAAGTGTCACTGGTTTGATTCCCAGTTGGGGCACATGCCTCAGTTTAGGGCCAGGTTCTGGGTTGGGGAAGTGTGACAAGCAACTGGTGGAAGTTTCTCTCATGCATTGATGTTTCTCTCCATTTCTCCCTTCCTTTCCCTCACTCCTAAAATTAATAAAATTTAAAAAATAATAATTATGTGACCCTATAGGGGTGCTAATTATTGCTAACTGGTAATCATAATATATAAATGTAACATCAACATGTTGTAAACCTTAAAGTGACACAATGTTATATGTCAAATACATTTCAAGAAAAAATGTAAAAGCACCAATATCAAAATAAATTAAACATAAGTAAAAATATGAGAATATTGCACCAGAGGAAAATTTTTAAAAATTTTAATTAGGGAAAGATTTGTGATTTATAGAATACCAGCAAGAGAAATAATTTATCAATTATTGGAGTCTCAGGAAAAGAGATAGACAAGGGGGACAGAAAACTTATCTAAAGAAATAATGGGTGAGGACTTCTCAAATCCAGGGAAAGATTTGGATGTCCAAATCTGTAAAGCCAATAGGTCAACAGCCAAATTCAAATTAAAGAGACAGGTTATAATAAACAAGACAGGTTATAATAAAATTGTCAAAAATCAAAAACAAAGCCCTGGCTGATGACTCAGTGGATAGGCACCAGCCTGAGAACCCAATGGTCGCTGGTTTAATTCCCCAGTCAGGGCACATAACCAGGTTGCAAGCCAGGTCTCCAGCCAGGTCCATGGCTGGAAGCAGGTGAAAGACAACCATACCTTGATATTTCTCCCTTTCTTCCTCCCTCCCTGTCCTTCTCTCTAAAAATAATAAAATCTTTTAAAAAACATCAAAGACAGAGCCCTGGCTGGTGTGGCTCAGTGAATTGAGTACTGGCCTGTGAACCAGAGGTCACTGGTTAAGTTCCTAGTTAGGGCACATACCTGGGATGCAGACCAGGTCCCCATTTGGGGGCGTACAAAAGGCAGCCACACGTTGATGTTTCTCCCCCTGTCTTTCCCCCTCCCTTCCCCTCGCTCTAAAGATAAATAAAATCTTCTTTAAAAATTCAAAGACAGACAACATCAAATGCAGCAAGAGAAAAGAAACATGTGTTACAAAGGAGCTTTCATAAAGCCATCAGCAGAAACCAGATTGACCAGGAAAGTGAGATGATACATTCAAAGAAAGAAACTGCCAACCAAGAATACTCTGTCTAGCAAAGGTATTCTCTCTGAAAGAGCATTTCCCCAAATAACAAACACTAATGGAACCCATCATCACTGGAATTTAAAAGAAAGAAGTTCCTTAACCTAAAATGATAGGACACTAATCAATAACATGTAAGCAACGGACTATTGAACAGACTAATAACATAAGCATAAATTTAAATTAAGACTACTCTGACAAAGCCTGCAAGTAACTAGAAAAGAACAAATTAAGCCAAAAGTTAACTGAAGTAACATAATATGATCAGAGTAGGGATAAGTTAAATCAAGAAAAAACATGACAAACAATAAAAAGGATCAACATAATATGGAAATATTTTTGTCAAGATAAACAAAATTGACAACTCTTGCATAGACTTAAAATAAAAAAGGCCAAATTCAGAATTGAGAGTGGAGACATTGCAACTTATACCAGAAAAGCAAAGGATAAGGGAGTACCATGAACAATTATACACATTTTAAATAACTTAAGTTTTCTGGATACATACAACCGATTATATCATGAGAACAACAAAAAGCTGAACAAATAACGAAGAGATTGAGTCAGTAACTTTAATCATCCAATAAAAATAAAAACAAAACAATGACAAGGCCCAGATGGTTCTGTAAGAGTGGACAGAAGCCTCCAAATTTGAGGAACGGGACACAGTGGAGCACAGCCATTTTTCTGAGAGATGCCTCTGCATATTTATGACTGGTAGCCAGTTTCTTAGTTGTGCAGGTGGTTATGGCCTCTCCTCAGTGCCAAGGAGATGGAAGGGGCTTTGGCCGTAGAATGGTGAGGAAAGAACTTACCAGGCCTATGGGAGATTCTGCATGTGGCCAGGACTGGTCTCCACACTGACTGCACCGCAGGCTATGATCAGGGTTTACAATAAGGCAGCAGCCATTTGGATGCAGAGCCTGGTGATCTGAAAGGAGGAAGGGAGCCATGAGGCCTGGTGTGTAGGAAGAGGGCCATAATGTAGCATGTAGGCAGCTTTACAGGAGAGCTGGTTCTGTACATGAGAGGCCCATGCAGCCTAGGCTAGTGAGAAAGCCAGCATGCTGCTGCTTTGATTGTGCCCACTCCAGCTGACTCACAAGCCACCAAGGACTCTGCCCGGACTCTTGGAATTCAGGATATACAGAGAGGACCTTTAGGACTTGTGCCTTTCCCAGACTTCACCATGATTCAGTGCAACACAGCACATGCTTTCCTGGACTATTAGATAGAGGCTGATGACATCATATTCCAGATCCTGAAGGAGCGAGCTGACAGATAAGAAATGGGGAACCTCTGGGCATGTTTTTAGCTTATAGCCTTTGGGGGAGCAAGGGAAGTGCTGGGTCTCATGGGAGAACAGGGCCCTGAGCTGAAGTGCTCACAGCATCCTTCCCTAGGCTGGAATATTGTAAATAAAAACCTGCTTTCCTCAACAATTATTATTGGGTCATACATCAAGGTGCCATGTGAACAAACCCACGTTGCTTGGTAACAATTTCCCTCAATTCTACCAAATATTTAAAGAATTAACACCAATCCTCAAACTCTACCAAAAATTTGAAGAGGCAGAGCAGAAACACTCCCAATTTCACTTTACAATTCAAACGTTACACCAACACCAAAACCAGAGGAGGACAAGAAGAAAGAAAAATACTGGCTAATATCTATGATAAATACAGATGCATTTTCAACAACATATTAGCAAAGTGAATTCAACAACATATTTAAAACATCATATGTCATGATCAGACAGGATTCATCACTGGGATGCAAGGTTGCTTCAATAATGTTGATACATATATATCAATGTGATACACCACATTAATAAATATTAATAACTATATAAATAAATAAATATGATAGACCACATGAATAGAATAAAAGATAAAAGTCAAGCCCTGGCTGGTAGCACAGTGGATAAGGCGCCGGCCTGCGAACCCAAAGGTCGCAGGTTCGATTCCCCAGCCAGGGCACATGACCAGGTTGCAAACCAGGTCTCCAGTCAGGTCTGTGGCTGGAGGCAGGTGAAACGCAACCATACATTGATGTCGCTTTCTCTCTCTCTGCCTCTCTTCCTTCCCCTCTTTCTCAAAAATAATAGAATAAAATCTTTAAAAAAAAAATGATAAAAGTCAATAGAGGATGTTTTAGCTGGTGTGGCTCAGCGGGTTGAACACTGGCCTGCAAACCAAAGGGTCACCAGTTCGATTCCCAGTCAGGGCACATGCCTGGGTTGCAGGCTGGGTTCCCAGTTGGTGCTCATGAGAGGCAACCGCACATTGATGTTTCTCTTCCTTGCTCGTTCCCTCCCTCCCCTTCTCTTTAACAACAACAACTCAGTGGAGGACTCTGGTAACTCCTCAATGCTCTTGGCCTGAGTAAATAGAGGTCTGTGATATTTTAAAAAAATAGTTGGTATTACCAGTTCAAGTATCAGATGATGGTGTTTTAAATTGTTAATTTATAATTATCTCTCTTCTCTGGCTCCTGTTTTAACTTTTTATCATTACTCATGTAAATATTATTCAGTTACATTTTCCTACAAAAAGTCTGCATCATCTAACTTTCCAATTCATTGCCATTGACTTATGAAAACAATCATTTCTCATAGACATCAGTGACTTCGTGGTCCTCCTTTTCCTTGTATTCCACAGGATATCTTGAACCAAGTACTTCAATAGGTTCCACATTTCTGCTCCTAAATTAAGAGGTGGTGGATCTCTTTGGTTGAAAGTAAAAAGTTTACTTGTATGGCCCTGGCTGGTGTGTGTCAGTGGATTGAGCAGCCTGTGAACCCAAGTGTCACTGATTCCCTTCCCAGTCAGGACACATACCCAGGTTACAAGCCAAGTCTCCAGCCAGGTCCCCAACTGGAGGCAGGTGAAGGGCAACCATACATTGATGTTTCTATCCCTTCCTTCCTCCCTTCTGTCCCCTCTTTCTAAAAATAATAAAATATTTAAATAAAACTTGTGAAAAATATTTATAGGCAGAACAACTCAGTGCAGGACAGATTCCTGTGGGACAACAAGCTTCATTCAGTCCATCACACATCAGCCCTCAGTACTTCCTGCGTTTTCAGAGATCCTGCCTCCAGGGGTCAGGAATATCCTGTCCTAACCTCAGCAAGTATCTCTGACAATTCTGACTAGAAGGTCCTAATTGTTTTTAGTTGTTATCAACTGGGATTTTTCAAAAAAATATTTTTCCTCAACTGAGGACATAATTTTTCATTGCTTTTACAGAGGCAGGGAACAAATGGAACACTGATGTGCTGCCCACACACAACCAGACCAGGGATCAAACCCACAACCTGGGCGTGTACCCTGACTGCGAATTGACCCTGCAAACTTTCGGTTACAAGACTCCACACTCCAACCAGTGGTGCCACACAGGCCAGGCGTGGGATATATATTTTCAATAAAAATTCCCAGCTCCCCAAGCCTGCCCTGTCATGGCCACTTCAAAAGGGAGGTGAGGTCCTAGGATCACAAGCCGTATCTCAGGATCTGGTTGTCTCACTTTCACACATGCAATGGCTGTTGACACCTGCACACTGAGTCCAATGCCCTGGCGGCAGGAAGGCAGCAGATATTTCGTTTCAGTCTGAGGGAAGGAGTCTGACAGGGAAGGCGGCATATCCGGAGTCTGGGTAAGTGATCATGTCAGTGAAAGGACTTTCTCTGGTGCAAAGGGCTCCATTCCCAGAGCCACACAGGAATGTAGAAAATTCCTGGTGCAACTCACTGGTCAGTTGGCCCATGTCCGTCCATACAATGGCTCTAGTGGTGCTTATCTTTTCACTTCGTTTGAAGCAATTTTGTGAGCTTGTGCTGTGTCCTATCAGTGTACATGTAAAAAACAACTTACCGAAATTGGTGAATTCCTGTGTAGCCATTTTAGCGTTGAAGATAGAAGGAAAACATGTATTTTAGGTGTGTTACTTTATTTCAAAAAAGGTAAATGTGCACTTGAAATGTCATAAAATAATCTGTGCAATGGATGGATAAGATGCTGTGACTGAGGAAACATGTCAAAAGTGGTTTGCCCTGGTTCTTGGTAGTGTTGCCATTTAGGCTGTGGGACTGTCTTAGCATTGGAAGATGTTGAGCAGCACCCCTGGCCTCTACCCAATAAAAGCCAATTGTGGGAGATAAAAACATACTTAAAATATGCGAATCAATAAAGTTATTGGTGAAAGTGGAAAAAATGTCTTATTTAATGGGGGTGGGGTGAGGAGGCCAGTGTAGTGGCCTCAGAATATGCATCCAGAATGCAGTCCTTCTGCCTAAATGGGCTGGAAATCCAAAGACAGTCCCATCAGTTCAGTTTCTGTAGAAAATCTCTCTTGTACCAAGAAACTGCCCTGTCAGGGCCCCATTCCCCAATCCTCCCTTCTTGGTTCAGAAAAGCCATGGGTGGCTCCACCACCCATGTGTCCTGAACAGACACTCAACTTTCTGATGCTCAGACTCAGAGAAAGGAGAGAAAAGGACTAAACATTCTGGGTGAATTTCTTTCCTGGTGAAAACCTGTGCTTTCTGTGCCTCATCTTCAATTCCTGGAGGTTCACTAGTCCCACACATTAAAAATTAACAAATTCATACACATACGTGAGAACCTATCAACATTTTTTTTAAAAAAAGATTTTGTTTTTAGAGAGAGGGGAAGGGAGAAAGAGGGAGAGACACATTAATGTGCGGTTGCCTCTCAAACATTCCCAACTGGGGACCTGGGTTGCAACCCAGGCCTGTGCCCTGACTGGGAATTGAACTGGTGACCTTTTGGATAACAGGCAGGCATTAAATCCACTGAGCCACACCAGCCAAGGCTCAAAATTTTCTAAGATCTACTAATCCACCCCGTCTTTCTGCATTCCTTTATTTCTTCTATATTTGGTTGCTATCACACCCAACATTATTTTTATGATTAGTGATAAGAGACAAAAAGAATCTCAACTTCCAGTTAAGCAAGCCCAGTATCTAAATTTTAATGAAATGGGGGGAGGACACTTAGTAATCAATTTCCAGGGTGCCAGGAAGATTACCCACATCACATGTGTGGTTTCCAGTACATCCTCACATAGCTGGCAGCACACAATAGATGCTCAATAAATGTTGCTTTCACAAACAAAGGAACAAACTACACCAAGACCAGTACAAATCCTGCAGGCCCTCACCAGCCATGGAATGACCTGTGACTCTCACTGGGGATTCACTGGGAATGCCAGCAAAGATCCTGGGAGCAGAGGAGAATCCTTAGAAAATAAATGTGCGAATCCTTAGAAAATAAAACCAATGTGCGAGTGGAGCAGGATGGATCTCTCCGTGACAACAGAAATCAACCTGGGCTTCTCAAAATTTTTCCACTCAAGTAGAGCTTCCCAAATCACATGTTTAATAAAGATTTTAGTTATTTTTTTTTTTATAAGAGGGGAATGGAGGAAGAAAGAAAGGGAGAGAAACATCAACCTGGCCTGCAAGCCAGGCATGTGCCTTGAATGGGAATCAAACTTTTGGCCTTTAGGTTTGCAGGCTGGCACTCAATCCACTGAGTCACACCAGCCAGGGAACCCCCAAACCACATTTTAAAGTCTAGCTTCCAGCCCTGGCTGGTGGCACAGTGGGTAAGGTACCAGCCTGCGAACCCAAAGGTCGCTGGTTCGATTCCCAGCCAGGGCACATAACCAGGTTGCAAGCCAGGTCTCCAGCCAGGTCCTCAGCTGGAGGCAGGTGAAAGGCAACCATGCATTGATGTCTCACTCCCTCTCTGCCTCTCTCCTGTCCCCTCTAAAAAAATTAAAATTAAAATCTTTAAAAAAATAAAAAACAAAGTCTGGATTCCTCCTTGATGTTTGGCCCTCTAACCTGTTAACTAATTCATTTGTTCCCATTTACCTGGGGCTTCTGTCTCCTGTCTCTTCATATTCCAGGGTTTGCTTTTTGCTTCAAAAAGGTGACCAGGTCCAGTTGGAGACAATGGCACCTGTTTGAAGAATTTTTGTAAGTTTATTTGAGCCACACTGACAATTGCCAGGAAGAAAAATCTCAATGGGTTGAGAAAATGCTCCAAGGAAAGCAAAGCAGGGAAATCTCTGAGATTGGATACAAAAGTAAACTGAATAGACAATTCTTTTTCATAGGTGGGTTTAGGGTAGTTAGCACTTAATAGTGACAATTACAATGAGGGATTTTATGGCCTCTGCTCCGGTGCAGTTGTTACCAAATAGCAATTGGGGTCCCGCTGTCACCCTCTAGGCAAAAATTCAGAGGCAAAGTTTTGGTGATAAAGCAAAGAAGTCTTTATTCAAAAGCCTCACAACTTTGGAATAACAGCTTTCCACATGCGTTAGTCACTTAGGCCTAATTGAGGCTAAACTCAAACTCCTTAGTTACAGCTTTGATCACTTACACATGTCAATTGAGGTTAAACTCTAACACCCGGGTTCTCCTAGTATTATTCTCCGCCTTTAGTTACCTTATTTCTACAGGGTTAGTTTATAAACTAAACCTAATACACGAAAACCCACACCATTCCAGAAGAATGGCAGGCTTCTACCTCAGAACCTGTTCCCTCTACAACACCCAAAGGATAGACCTGCCACCCTCCGCCAGGCCAGCCTGATCCCAGGCTGTGCCCGGGTTCCCTCCCACCCAAAATACGGGCCATTGGGAAATGCAAGCAGCTGGAGCACGATTATCCAAGCATCCTTGAAGAGGAAGAACCTGAGAGCCAGAGAGCAATATCGGTTTATTTAAAAGAGGAAGATGACTCTTGTGGGGTTTCTACACTGCCCAATTCACTACATTGTTTAGTAGGAAATAAAGGTAATTCTAGAAGGGTTGTAGAAAATGATTTCCCCAAACACTTTCTTGAAGGCCCATTGAGAATATGTAGGAACTATTTTCAGTTCCCAGATCCTTAACTCCTCTTCTCAACAGTTTTGAATCAAAGTCAAGAAACAGAGTTTTACATGAGGACAACAATAGTTCATGACATTCAACTTCTAGGATTCGCCCTAATCTAGAAAGATGCAGGTCACCTTAAGAAGGGAGGGTGATGAATGAAATGAAACCTTATGATTTTTTTCCCCTTTACCCAAACAAACCCCAAATTATTTCCTGGAAGTTCACTTCTCATTTGTGCTGCCTTATCTGAGAGAATCTTAAGATACTTGGCTATATATTAATTATACAACTGTTTTAACACACCAGAGAAGAGACTGTGACATAACTGGACATTTACTGACCCAGGTTTGATTTACAACCTTACTAGCAAAAGTTATTATGTTAATTGAATAAAGTTCAGAACCTCCATTTCCCAAAGCAAACCACAAGCAAAGGGAGAGACCAAACAAACAAATGGAATCTTCCGATTAAACGTGATGGTTTATGCATATCTCCCAATCAATTCCTACAAGATCCTTATTAATGCTAACAGGGGGAGAACTAACAAAGGAGAAATCGGGCCACTCCGGAACTAAGTGAACATAGTTAACATCGGCTACCTAAGGTACTCACCATTGTTTTGATACTTTGCAAAAACACAACAACACACCCCCACACAGAAAAACTCATTATGAATCTCATCATAAGAAAAAGGTTGTTTCATGCAAATTTCAAGTTACATAATGTTCCTATACCCTGTACTCAACTGGATTTGAAAAAGTAAGTCCTTCTCTGAAGCAATCTAGAAAGCAGGGTTCTCTTACCTTTCCAGAACTTGGGAGTTTTTCAGGGCTACATAGAAACTGTACAGTTTTGTGCATTTAAAAAAAAATTTTTTTTTAATTTTTATTATTTTTAGAGAGGAGGGGTAGGGAGAGTGGGGAAGAAAGACATCAATGAATGGTTGCCTTTCACCAGCCTCCAGCTACAGACCTGGCTGGAGACTTTGTGGGGGACTCAGGTGATGATCATTCATAAAACTCACCATGTGACATTTATTGTTAATCCCACTGTGGAACACAGATGCAGGGTTTGCGTGTCAAAGCCTCTTGGTGCACCAGGTCCGCTGGGAAGGAAGCCTGATTCCCTCCAGGTCTGCAAGGGGGCAGGACATGACTGCCATAAATTCTGCCAGTGCATGTGGACTTCTTGTTAGCGCCACTCCACACACCTGAGCCCTCACCCCAGCCATCTTACCTCAACAGAATCAACTTGTGTGGAGACCCCACTAAAGAGGTTTCTGTTTCCTGTTAGTTCTCAGGGGAGACCACAATCACTGTCCTCAAGGATCACATGCTTTGCCTATAGGTTTCCAGAAGGCCAGTCAAAGTAGTAACATCTGAGCAAATCTTCTTGGAAAAGAACGTGTGCATTAACGCATGCTCATTGAGCACCTACTCCGTGCTCACGAGCAGATTGTGGTCATTGTGTTGGGAACCTCACCCACATTATGTGAGTTAATCCTCATCACACCCTGAAAGGTGGGCACTAGGAGACCCCTAATAACCATGAGAACCATGATACTGGGCCCTGCCTTTCTTCCTCCTTCTGTTTCCCTATAATTGATTTATCTTTTTTTTTTTTTTAAAAGATTGCACTTATTCTTTTTAGAGAGGGGTAAGGAGAGAAGGCAGAGAGGGAGAGAGAGAGAGACATCAATGTATAGTTGCCTTTCACCTGCCTCCAGCTACAGACCTGGCTGGAGACCCAGCTGGCAACCTGGTTATGTGCCACCAGCCAGGGCCTTATTTTTAGAGAGGGAGGGAGGGAGAGAAATTTCAATGTGTGGTTGCCTCTCACATGCCTCCACCTGGGACCTGACCTGCAACCCAGGCATGTACCCTGGCTGGGAATCAAACCTTAGGCCCTTTGGTTTGCAGGCCACAGCTCAATCCACTGAGCCACACCAACCATGCTTGTACATATTTTTTTCATTGTGAATTTATCTTAATACATTGTCTCTTTTTGGTTGTGCATTTATCTTAATCCTGGCTACACAGATAAATGCTGCATTTACATATAACCTAAATACAAAACATTCCTCTTCCTCACTGATATCCCAGGACCTGACCCTCCATCTTGGTACCAACACATCCTCATGTTGATCCGACACAGAAGGAACATTTTGACTAGTTGCAGGTCATTAGTTCATGGTGAGCATCCCTCCTTCCATACTGAGAAGCCAGGGGGACAGCATGGAAAACAGGCTCTGGGATGTAAGAGGAGCATCCTAAAGCAGGGGTGTCAATCTCATGTTCACCCGGGGCCACGTCAGCCTCACGGCTGTCTTCTAAGAGCCAAATGTCATTTTTAGGACTGTGTAAGTGAAACTACTCCTCCTTAGCAGTTAGGCAAGCTGGGTAGAAACAAGGGGCCGGGTAGAAGGTCCTGGGTTGGAGAGAACAAGGTGGAAGGCCAGATTCTGCCTGTGGGCCTTGTGTTTGCCACCTGTGTCCTAAAGGAGGACTTTCATGCAAAGGGAGGAAAACACAGATTTGTTAACATGGCCACCAGAGAGAAAGAAGGCAATGCTTACAGGTTCTAAACCCACCAATCTTAGGAGGAAACACAAACAGCCTCTGGCCCACGACAGAACATTTACCTGAGAAGCAGCCCTGGCGTCCTGGTCCTGCTGGGGGCGCTACTCTTAGGTGGTCATTTGCTGAGGGGTCAC
>PVIW01015762.1:0-18720 GCA_004026585.1 Noctilio leporinus | reverse complement strand
TTCTTGTCTAAACTGCTCCCCTTCCTTGCCTCTTCCTCCCCCCTACCCCCAACCCCCTTCCCCCTGACCTATTCACTGTATTCATATATTTGGTTCTGTTTTGCTTGTTGTTAGTTTTGTTCATTATTATCCTGTAATGGGTGAGATCATATGATATTTGTCCTTCACTGACTGGCTTATTTCACTAAGCATGATACTCTCCAGTTCCATCCATGTTGTTGCAAAGGGTAGGAGTTCCTTCTTTCTTTCTGCTGTCTAGTATTCCATTGTGTAAATGTACCAAAGTTTTTTGATCCAATCATCCACTGATGGGCACTTAGGCTGTTTCCAGCACTTGACTATTGTAAATAGTGCTGCTATGAACTATTATAGAGGTACATAAGTTCTTATGAATTGGTGTTTCAGGATTTTTTGGGTATAGTCCTAGTAGTGTGGAATCACTGGATCAAAAGGCAGTTCCATTTTTAGTTTTTTAAGGAAACCCCATACTGTTTTCCACAGTGGCTGCACCAGCCTGCATTCCCACCAACAGTGCATGAGGCTTCCCTAACTTTTTTTTTAAAGCTTTTATTTATTATTTCCTGAAAGAGAGGAAGGGAGAGAATTAACTTTTTTATTTTTACTGCTGTATAGTGCTCCATTGTGAAAATCTGCCACAGGTTTTTTTTTCCCACTGATCTACTCATGGGCACTTGGGCTGTTTCCAAATCTTAGCTATTGTAAATAGCACTGCTATGAACATAGAGGTGCATAAGTTCTTTTGAATTGGCATTTAAGTGTTCTTAGGATATATTCCCAGCAGTGGAATCACTAGCTCAAAAAGCAGTTACATTTTTTTAATTTTGTGGAGGGAAGAGATTATATATTCTTTCCCACAGTGGCTGCATCAATCTGCAAATCACCAACAGTGCACTAAGAGTTTTTCTTCACATCCTCGCCAGTGCTCGTTGTTTGTGATTTAAGGATGACCATTTTGGCAGGTGTGAGGTGATATCTCATTTTGGTTTTAATTTGCATCTCTCTGATGGCTAATGACATTTATCATTTTTTCATGTGTCTATGAACCATACAGATGGTTCTCCTTGGAGAAGCGCCTGTCAAACTCCTTTGCTCATTTGTTAATTGGGTTGTCTTCCTGATATTAAGTGGTATATTTTTTTTCAAGATTTTATTTACTATTTTTAGACAGAGGGGAAGGAAGAGAGGCAGAGAGGGAAAGAGACATCAATATATGGTTGCCTTTCACCTGCCTCCAGCTATGGACCTGGCTGGGGACCTGGCTTGGAGCCTGATTATGTGCCCAGGCTGAGAATCGAACTAGCGACCTTTGGGTTCACAGGCTGGCTAAATTCTTTATATATTTGGGATATTAGACCCTTGTCTGATGTTTTGTTAACAAGTATGCTCTCCCATACTAGTCATTTCCCTTTCCATTTTGATAACAGTTTCTTTAGCTGTGAAGAAGCTTATTTTTAAAATTAAATTGTTGTTGTATTACATCCATCCCCTTTTTACTCCCCTCTGTCCCCTTTCCCACCCACCCACTCCCCACTAAAGTCAATCCATTGTTGTCCATGTCCATGGTTCTCCCATACTAGTTTCTTGACTAAACTGCTCCCCTTCTTTGCCTTTTTCTTTCCTCTCCCCCTGCCCCCCCCCCCGCCCTGCCCACTGAAGGTCTATTCATTGTATTCATGTATCTGGTTCTGTTTTGCTTATTTGTTTGTTTTGTTCATTATTGTCCTGTAATGGGTGAGATCATATGGTATTTGTCTTTCATTGACTGGCTTATTTCACTAAGCATAATACTCTCCAGTTCCATCCATGTTGTTGCAAAGGGTAGGAGTTCCTTCTTTCTTTCTGCTGTATAGTATTCCATTGTGTAAATGTACCAAAGTTTTTTGATCCAATCATCCACTGATGGGCACTTAGGCTGTTTCCAGCACCTGGCTATTGTAAATAGAGCTGCTATGAACATAGGGGTACATAGGTTCTTAAAGAAACTTTTAAATTAACTGTAGTCCCATTTGTTTTTTCTTTACCTTATTTCCCTTGCCTTAGGAGATATATTCCAAAAATATTGCTATGTGAGATACATGAAATATTACTGCCCATGTTTTCCACTTGGCTTTTGTATGGTATCATGACTTATATTTAACTTTTAAATCCATTTTGAGTTTATTCTTGGGTATGGTGTAAGATGGTGGTGTAGTTTTGTTTTATTTTGTTTTACATGTGCCAGTCTAGCTCTCTCAACACCATTTACTAAAGAGATGGTCTTTACTCCATTGTATGCCCTTGCCTTCTTTCTCAAGTATTAATTGACCATAAAGAAGTGGGTGTGGGTTTATTTCTGGCTCTCTATTCCATTCCATTGATCTATGTGTCTGTTGTTTGTTTGTTTGTTTGTTTGTTTTTTCATTATTTTTAGAAAGAGGGGAAGGGAGAGAGGCAGAGAGGGAGAGTGACATCAATGTATGGTTGCGTTTCACCTGCCACCAGCCACAGACCTGACTGGAGACCTGGTCTGCAACCTGGTCACGTGCCCTGGCTGGGGAATCGAACCTGCCACCTTTGGTTTCGCAGGCCGGCGCCTTATCCACTGTGCTACCAGCCAGGGCCTATGTGTCTGTTCTTATGCCAGTAGTAGATTATTTTGATTAGTGGACTTGTAGTATAGTTTGATACCAGGTATTATAATTCCTCCAACTTTGTTATTCTCTCTCATGAGTTCTAAGGTTAACTAAGGTCCCTTTTGGTTCCATATAAATGTTTGGAATATTTGTTCTAGATCTGTGAAATATGTCGTTGGTATTTTACTAGGAATTCCTTTGAATCTATAAATTGCTTTGGGTAATATGAATATTTTAATGTTAATTCTTCCTGTCCATGAACATGGTATATACTTCTATTTATTTGTGTCTTTCCCAATTTCTTTCTTCAGTGTTTTATAGTTTTCCAATTTCAGGTCTTTTATATCCTTGGTTAAATTTATTCCTGGGTACTTAATTTTTCTTTTTCTATAGGAAATGAGATTTTTTTCTTAGTTTCTCTTTCTGATACATCGTTGTTGGTGTACAAGAATGCCATCATTTCTGAATATTGACTTAGTATTCCTCTATTTTGCTGAATTCACTTATTAGGCTTGGTTTTTTGGTGGAGGCTATAGGGTTTTTAAATTTATAGTATCATGTCATCTGCAAATAATGACAGTTTTACTTCCTTCTTTCCCATTTGGATGCCTTTATTTATTCTTCTTTTCTAATCAATCTGGCTAGAACTTCCATACTATATTGAGTAAGAGTGGTGAGAACAGGCACCCTTGTCTTGTTCCTGATCTTAAGAGAAATACTTTTAGTTTTTGCCCATATGGCATGATGTTGACAGTGGGTTTCTCATATATGGTTTTTATTATGCTGAGGTGTGCTCCCTCTATTCCAACTTTGTTGAGTGGTTTTTGGTTTTTTTTTGTTTTTTTTTTTTAATTATAAGTGGCTGCTGGATTTTATCAAATACCTTTTCAGCATGTATTGATATAATCACAAGATTTTTATATTTCATTTTATGTGATACATTGCATTTATTTATTTGTGAATATTATACCACCCATGCATCCCTGGTATAAATCTCACTTGATCATGGTGTATGATCTGTTTAATGTATTTCTGGATCCATATTTATAATATCCATGTGTTGGAAATAACCCAAGTGCCCATCCATAGATGAATGGATCAAAAGCTGCGGTATAGCCCTGGCTAGTGTAGCTCAGTGGATTGGCACTGGCCTGAGAACCCAAAAGTTGCTGGTTCAATTCCTAGTCAGGGCACATAACCAGGTTGCAAGCCAGGTCTTTAGCTGGAGGCAGTGAAAGACAACCATACAGCAATGCTTCTCTCCCTTTCTTCCTTCCCCCCTGCCCTTCTCTCTGAAAATAATGAACAAAGTCTTTTTTTTTTAAAGTAAAAAAAAGAACAAAAACAAAACTGTGGTACATTTACAGAATGGAATACTATATATCAGAAAGAAGGAAGGAATGTGTCTCTTTTGTAACAGCATGGATGGAACTGGAGACTATTATGCTAAGTTAAATAAGCCAGTTAGCAAAAGAAAAATACCATATGACCTCATTATAACTGGAATCTAATGAACAAAATAAATCAGAGAGGAAAAATAGAACCAGAGACAAGATAACATGGGACAGTCTTAGCTGTAGGAGGAGAGAAGAGAGGCAGTAATAGAGAAAGGAAGGGGAAGGGACTAGTCAAAGAACATGCATGAATGACTGATGGACATGGACAAGGGAGAAGGGGAGTGGCTTAGAGGAAAGAGGGGCGGGCTAGTTGGAAGGGGCAAAAGGGAATAAAAGCTGGGACAACTGTAATACAATAAACAATAAAAAGTTTAAAAGAAAATAATGAAAAAGAACAAAGTAAATTTGTCTCAGCAGATTTGGTTGCTTGCCTGCTGGGTTATCCTTTTGAATCAGTTCTGATGTTTTCTAAAGCCGATGCCAGGTACTGTCCACATCTAGCTCTCAGCAGCCTGTTTGAAACTGCAAGTGATCCATAGTTTGTGGTTGATTCCTCTGGGTTTGGCTGTGCCCAGAATGGGACAAGCTGCTCTGCAAATCTGGGTTTTATCTGCTCTGGGTCCAGGAGCATGTCAGCAATCATTCCAAGCCACCACAGTATTTGCCTCTGCCTGTCTCTGCTTGCCATCATGCTGTTAGTCTTAGACTAGTTGGAGACATGACTGTTACTAAGAGGGTTTCTGGTGAAATAGGGGAGTTGGGACTCCTGATTCTCTCATGGCAGGTGCCTTTCAGACTTCAGGTAAGATGGCGGGTATGTGCCCTTTACCCTGAGCCACTAATCTGAGTCTGTCCAGGATTATTTCCCTGTACTCATTAGGGTGGGGCCATCCATAGGCTAATGGATATGGTCTCAAGAGCCCAGATTTTGTCTGCCAGAAATCAGGAGGGTGTTTCTATGGCTCTCCTGTGAGGAGGAAGCACCAGACTGTTTCCCAGGAAAGTGAATGGAATGACAGCACCCTATAGCTAGTCTCGGACATTCTCTGAGTCTACATATGTTGCTATCTCCTCAGCAGTAGTTAAGATGCAGGATGAGAAAAAAGAATAAAAGGAAAATAACCCAAACAAAACAAAACAGAAAAAGAATAAAATAAAAACAAACAAACGAACAAAAAGATTCAGGATAGGGTGAGTGGGATTCCACAGTGTGGGGCAAGCGGTATCCCATGGGTTAAGATAATTGCTTTTCACCTAGGAGAGCCTTGCTCTTCTCAAGAAAGATGGCTGTTGAGGTATTCAGGTATATCCCTGAGCTATGGCTCAGAAATCCCCATAGCCACTCCCCCAACTGTCTCCCTAGTGCCTCCAACTCCGGAATCTTCCCTTTAGTGACTCCAGTCTACATTGCCCTCTGAGAAGGTGAAATTGACACTATACATAGGAAGAAATGCTGGAGAGAGAGAGAGGTCACTTACAGAAAGCCATGCTGACCTTCTCAAGGCCAAGGAATGTCAAAGTGAACAGACACCTGTCCCAGAAAGTCTTTTTGGGAAAAGAAGTCTGGATTTCTTTTTTAATGGGAAACCCTATTATAAAGTACATTTTCATTATAAATTAATATTTGGACCCATTTCACATCTCTTAATGGTCTGAATTTGATAAAATTAGAAATGAAAGAGGGAAGTAGGAATGCAAAGCCCAGGCTGCACTCAGAAATGAAATTATCTTTATCAAGAACCTATCTTGCTCCCCTTGAGCACTGTGAAATGCACCCAACATTGTGCTAGAAAGGCTGTGAAAACACTTGTCTTCCTTATATTTTCTTATGGGTTCATTGCCCCTTATTCTCTCCTTGACCAAACTTCAATCGGGTTCTGAGCCCTCTTGTCACCTAGGCCTCAGTGTTGGCCTTGAACAGACACTATCACAGTCCATAGCAGCTCAAGGCCACATCCCTAAAATGACCCTAGCCCCCCTTAAATTGCCTGCCTGAGACAACTCAAGTCTGTCAGAGATATTTAATGTTGTTGGGTTTTTGTGTTTTGTTTTTTTTTTTTCTGGCCAAGACATGAAGATAGAATTTCTATCTCCCAGTCTCTGTGGGAGGATAAAATTCTAATTTTGATAATTGCCAGCTATAGCATTTACACTGACTAGCCCTTTATAAGTTTGCACTTCCCTGACTCTCCTGAGCCCACTTGCCCTTCTTCTTGCTGTCTTGTCCTTTCTTTAAAATTGTACTTTGATTTGTACCTCTGTACAAATCAAAGTGCAATTGAATTCACATAGGATTCCTTTCACTATTTCAATAGTCTGTTCCTAACACTTAAACTAGTGACTACCTTTCTTTATTTTTGACATCCTCTTGAGCCAATTTGGGTACTCAAATAGAAATGTGCCATAATTGGTTCAGACTTTTTATAATAATGGGAGGAAAATCCTACTTATTAAATGATCATTTATATTCTTATCTTATTTTTGGCTGCTATAGTTATTTTCAAGTATTGATTGATGAAATATATATATATATATATATATATATATATATATATATATATATGACATTAAAGGCTACATTTAGTATTCAGCACGCTTTCCAGTAACACTGTCTTTCAGCAACATAATTGTGCAATTATACCTGCTGAACTCGGGTCCATAACATTTAACAAACACCCATGTGAGAGACTGTTCAAGGTAACCAGGAAGCAAAGAAAAATAAGATCCTTGTCCCAAGAGGGCTCACATGTAACAATAGTTACTATCCCATCTGCTGTCATAGCTGTTGTTATGAGCTCTCTAGCAGGTGCCTTGGGAGACTAGAGAAGAGAAGATTTCTGATGAAATAGAATGCTCTGTGTTTCTAATGGCAAGGTATATGTGAGTTGGGTCTTGTTAGGAGAGTAATATTTTGACTAAAGGAGAAGAGGGGAAGCACTCCAGGATGGCAGTGGGCTATAGGCATAAATTTTGGTTGGACCCTGCACTTGGAGGTGGATAATGGAACAAGAGTGGATATTAGGAAGGAAAGAGAAAACATTAAAAGTGGTCAGCCATATTACAGAGGTCCTTGAATATGAAGTTTTGGGACCATGTCTGCTCTGCAGCCATAGAAATCTATTGGAGGTTTGTAAGGTAAGGGTGATTCTATCAGTCCTAAGAAGAGAAAGTATTTGAGAGGAGAGTGTTACAGCTAGAACACTAGTGTTAGAAGATTCCTCAAACAGTCCATCAGATCATCAACCAAAGGTCATGGAACACTCAGAATGTTTGAAGTGCTTTTGAACTCGACTAGTTGAAATGGGAAAAAAAGGAGGGTGGTTCAGTTTCCACTTTAGCTATATAATTTCTTTACTTAGCAAACTGCAATAGGTCGAAGCCCTCTCTTAGTTTACTAAGGCTGCCATAATAAAATACCTTTGTCTGGAAAGGGTACATAATAGAAAATAATTTTTTCCCAGTTTTGGAGGCTTGAAACCCAAGATCAAGGTGCTGGCAGGTTTGATCTTTCTAGAGACCTCTCTCCTTGGCTGGATGATGGCTGCTTTCTCCCTGTGTTCTCACATGGTCTTTCCTTTGTGCACATCCATGTCTTCCTATGTGTACAAATTTCTTCTTCTTATAAGGACCCACCTAATGGCCTCCTTTTGACTTAATCACCTAGTTAAAGGTCTGTCTTCAAATACAGTCACATCTGAAGTACTAGAGGTTAGGCTTCGCATCTGAATTGGGGGATGGAGGATGCAATTCAGCCCATAACAGGATTCATGAAATACTCTTGGTGGGAAGCAATTGAGCTTCATAGTTAAACGCAAAGATCCAAAAGGCATATTACTTGGGTTTAAATTTTGAATTATGTTCTTAGGCAAGTTACCTGACTTCTCTTGCCTCGGTTTTCTAACATGTCAAATGAGGATGATCATAATAGTGCCTACCTTATGTTGTGAGGTGTAAATAAAATAATATATATGAAGTGGTGGGAACAGTTCCTGATGAACAACAAGCTTTATTTGAGAGTTTTCTTTAATTATCATGACTTTGGGCAGTATGGTGGCAATTCTGGGAATCAATCCCGCCCTGGTCTCAGGTGGGTACTGGACGTGAGTTACATGGCCTGAATTTCTGTTCTAAGCATTTTTCTGCTTTCACAAAGTAAATCTCTTAAGGCAGTGGTCCTTAGTCTTGGCTTCACATTAGAAATGGAACCCAGGCTTTAGTGAATTTTAAAGCTTCTATGTGATCCTTACATTTAAAAATTAATAATCACTGCCTTTGTTCCTCAAGAAAAATTGGAAACTAATCTTAATGAGTTGGTTGTATAATCTTACTACTCACTAACAGCATCAGCATCAAATGTATGTGGAATCCTTGGTCTTATTCTAGACCCACTGAGTCAAAATCCATAGTCTAACAACAGTCTAAAAAGTAGTTTGCATGCACAAAAAGGTTTGAGAATTCTGGAAAGTACTCTGATAGTCACAGGTGATTTTTAGGTCCATTTATTCTACAAGAGACCAGATGGCAGCTACTAACACCCAGTCCAATAAGGGATGTCTTAGTGATGTATTTTGTTTGTGAAGATAATAATATATGTAAGCACAGGAGGTGGGAAGGCCATTGAATTTAGAATTGAGATACTCAACTAGAGGTCTCAAAGCAGTCTGAAGTAGCTTAGCAATCTTGGGCAAGCCATCTTGTCATCTGAAACCCTGCTCCTTCAAACAGCATTTAATGCTTCTAAGATACTAGAATTGGTGCTAGATGCCTAAAGCAAAATGAAACAAACACAATACTACTAACACAAGCACATGCGTGCACACACATACAGACAACAGCAAATAAAGCTAGCAAGAACTTTACAATTTAGGAGAAATGACACAAATAATTGTTATATGCAACAAAGAAGCAAATTCAAAAGACCTTGGAATCCAAGGAAGGAAGAGGAAATTCTGCCTGAGCTTCACAAAGAATGTGACATTTGAGTTGCCTCTTAATGAGTAGATAGTTTCATTTTCAGCAAAGGTAAAACTCTGCATGAGCAAAGGCAAAAGTGTAAGAAGGTTAAGAGCATGTTTAAGGCAGCCAAGTAATATGTTCTTAGAGAAAATTAGGATGCTTAGGAATAAAAATGGTGAGGAATTAATCAATTTATTTGATATTCTTATTGAACATTGTACCAGGCACTCTTCTAGGTACACTCTATAGCTGTGAAAATATAACCCCAAATACTAGTCAAGGGAGACATATTATAAATAGCATAAGTAAGTAAATATTATAGCATAATAAAAATAGAATACAACAGAGGAACGTTCCGGGCAGAAAGAATAGCAAATGTAAATCCTTGAGGTACAAGCAAGCTGTCATGCTCAGAGCAGGGAAGTAGGCAATAACTATGGTTGAGTTACAGAGCAGGAAAGTAGTTGCAGATTAAGTAAGAGGTAATATCAAGCACCTCTGTGTTAGGCCTTGGAGACCATTAGAAGGGTTGTTGGCTTCTAAGTGAGATGAGAGCAATTGGAGAGTTTTGAGCAGAAAAGTGACATGATATGACAAGCTTAAATGGATTATTCTGGTTGCTGTATTGATAAGAGACCTAGGGAATTTCAGGATGGAAGTAGAGAAACCAGTTAGGAGGCTACTCTGATAATTCAGGAAACAAATAATGAAGGTAGAAACTGTTCACATTCTAAAGGGCTAATAGGCTTTATTGCATTTTATTTTTATTATTATTTTTATTATTTACAGAAACAGGGGAAGGGAGACAGGCAGAGAGGGCAAGAGACATCAATGTATGGTTGCCTAGGGACCTGGCTGGAGACCTGGCTTGCAACCTCATTATGTGCCCTGGCTGGGAAATCAAACCAGCGGCCTTTGCGTTCGCAGGATGGTGCCTTACCCACTGTGCCACTAGCTAGGGTGGATTTATTGCATTTTAGAAAAGAAGTTAACCAAGACTAAATCCAGTTGAAAGGAGTCTGAGCAGTTGGAAGGAAGGTGTTTCCATTAACGGAGACATGAATGACTATAGGCAAGTTGGAAGATTAGCCATTCAATTTTAAAAATGTTAAGTTCTACATGTCTATATAGTAGCCAAGTAGATATTGAGTATAAATCTGAAGTCTCAGTGTGTAGAGTAAATTTGAACATTGAAAACAAAATTCCCAAGGGAATATGTGTAGGAAAAAAAAGCACCAAAAACTGAGCCCTAAGAGAAATATTGCCTGTTTCCAATGTTCCAGGGAAACCAGGAACAGCCAATGAGAGAGACTGAGAGACATGGCCAAAAAGGAAGGAGGTAAACCAGGAGCTGTGGTATCCATGGAGCCAAGTGAACAAAGTGTATGGGGAAGGAGAAAGTAATCAACTAAGTCACATAGCTGTTGATTGACCAACTAAAATGAGTCCTGGGACCAAACTACTGGGTTTAGCAACATGGAGGTCATGCTTCACTAGAATGTAGGTTGAAACACTGTTGCAATCAGTTAAAGGGAGTGTATAAGGAGAGGAATTTTACACAGTAGCTAGAGACAATTCTTCAATTCTCTTGAAATGTGAACAGAAAATTGAACCAGTATTTAGAGGAAAAAGCATTGTTTTGGTTCACAAGAAGCTTACTGTGAGATAGCATTCAAGTGGAAGTAGTTTAGTTGGGAGACTCAAGGAACCTCAGCTGGGTCATGAAAGATTAAGAATAGGGAACAGACCCAGAAGGATGATTTCTCAAGCCAGCTCTCAGTATGGGATGGAACTCAATCCTATGGGAGAAGCTTTGGGAATGAGACACACACACTATAATCATCTCACCTCAGTGGTAATGTGTCTCTTTTGCAAAGAGAATTCTAAAAACAGCAAGAGAAAAATAACTAAGTACATACAAGGGGGCACTGATAAAGTTATCACCTGATTTCTCAACAGAAACACTACAAGCCAGAAGGGAATGGCAAAAAATATTCCAAGCAATGAAAAGCAAAGACCTACAACCAAGACTACTCTATGTGGCAAGGATCTCACAGGTGAAATAAGGAGTTTCTCAGGCAAAAGAAGGCTAAAAGGATAAATCTCCACTAAATCAGCATTGCAAGGGATGCTAAAGGGCCTGGTTTAAGAAGATAAAGAAACAGAGAGACAGAGAAGATGAACCAGTCTATCAATAATGACCTTAAATGTTAATGGACTAATTGCACCAATCAAAAGACAGAGGATAGCTCAATGCATAAGAACCAACTTTAAGTTATGAATGCTTTAAAATAATCTTGTTATAAGTAGATCTTACTAAATAATGTATACTTTTATATATTTTTTGTATTTGTATTACTGCAGGTTAAGTTTTCTTAAACTGGAATTGTTTCCCAAACTGGGGAAATCAAGTTACTTGCAATAACTCAGAAAAATTGAATGCAGCTAAGGAAAAAACAAGAAAATGTGGATGCATACTACATAGAATACATGCTATCTTTCTTATTCACTGTTAAAAATGTGTGTTTGTTTGTAGGTGCATAATATATAGATTTTATTAACAATTTGTTTTTTAAATATCAACCAACTGGTGGTTGGTGTGTTGAGAAATTAGCCAATCTTTAGGTTAGAAAAGATGCTGAGAGTGAAGACTAATTTGGGATGGGAGTTACCAACTATTAAACTATATGATTCATGTACATAGGCAATACAGATTCTCATATTAGCATTTAAATTAGTTGAGATTCATTTCAAATAGATAGTGGAAATAGACATTTCTAGTAATGAAGGTCCCCAAACTGAGGATGTTTGGGAAAATGTTTAGTGCTATATAGTAAACTTTATTATTCAAATGTGAACATACCTAATCTATTTCTCAACAGACTCTTAAATAGTTCAGTGGCTAGCTTAGAACCACATAGAAAGTCAACCATAAGTTCAAAAGATAGCTAGTATACCACTCTACAAAATTAAATCCAGGGGGCGGGGGGGGGTGGGTGGCTCAAATTAATACATACCATAATGTCTACTCTGCAACTGCCATTATTACTGAAAGCTTTAACTAGTAAAACACATGTAGAGGAGAAACTGAGTATTGAAAGAAATAAGACCTCTGCATGGCAAATAATCAAAAAATATCAATCTACTATCTATAATGGAAAACTCCAAAATGAATAAGTTATAGTTCCAGTAGCTTAAAATAAAGTTGAGTTGTACTTGAGGGGGTGGGATCTGACTCAGAAACCAAATTCATTTTTTACTGTGGGTTTGGCACTGTTTCTAGGTAAACTTTCAATAAAGTAAGTCCTGCAATACACCATTTCTGTGATGTATTTCACAAAAATAGCATTCCAGAGTAAAATAAGTTTTAAAGAAAAAAAAAAAAGAGGAGAATCAAGATGGCAGAGGAGTACATGGAGCTACATGAATCTCCTCTCAGCACCTAACTGGAATTACAACTTAACTGGGGAGAAATCATCTGGAATAAACAACAGAACACCAACTGGAGAGAAGCCTTATTACCACAGACAAAGCAGAAGAGGCCGATTCATCACAATGTGACTGGTAGGAAGTGCAGAGATGCAAGAGGGCTGGTGGGGCTCCCACAGGCATCAGCTGAAGGGACACAGAAACATCCCAGTAGCCAGGGGTTCCACCTGAGAAGGGTGGAATCTAAACCCCCACTGGGCTTCCCAGCTGACAGCAACAAAGCTGAGAGTAAAATAGCACCCAGCTGTGAAAAGCAAAAAACCATCAGGTTTAGCCCGCTTGATAGAGAGACTGAAAGTATCACACATGAAAATACGGTGGCACCCACCTACCCTGGGCTCTGGCAGAGAAAAGGCAGAGTGGACTAGTGATGCTTGGGGAAAGTTTGGGCCAGTGGCATTAGGGGCAAGGTTGATGGAGCAGCCCATGAGTCCAGTGCAGATCCATCCCCAATACAGCCAGCAGACCACTTTTCTCCAAAGGGTGGGAGCCTGAGGGGAAGCCACAGCCCCACCCATAGGAATTAATCCACCCCACCCAGCAATGCATAAACCTGACCCCAGGCCACAGGTTGATTGAATTAACAACTGAATTAATCTGCCCCACCCAGAGATGCCTAAAACTGATCACAGGCTGGATTAAGAACTAAAGGAGACAGACAGTGGATCTCTGGTAGTATCCAACTGGCTGACTAGGCCAGACTGGGACACAAGCTGACGTCACCAAGCATGAAGCTGAGAAGTAAAAAAAAGTGCACCTCTACACCACAGAAGGTCACATCACTAAGATAGTAAGTCAAAGCAGACCAATCCAAGAAGCAGAAACAAACAAGAGTCACCTAAAATAGGGAGACAAAGAAATAAACCCTCAGCAAAAGGAAAGGAGGAATCCCCAGGAAGAGTGCAAAATGAAATAGAGGCAAGCACACTCTCAGACATGGAATTCAAAGTAATGACGATAGAGAAGCTCAATGAGCTCAGCAAGTTTAAAGAAAACTACAAACTCCAGGGGAACTATGAAGAACTCCAGGGGAACTGCAAGAACTCCAGGAAAGCTACAAGGAACTTATTGAGAACTACACCAGCATTAAAAAGGACATAGAAACCATCAATAAGAGCCAGGAGGAAATGAAGAATACCATTTCTGAATTGAAGAACACAGTAGAAGAAATCAAAAGCAGGCTAGAGAAAGCAGAGGATCAGATCGGCAAGTTGGAGATCAATGCAGAAAAAATTCCCAGGCAGTGCAACAAAATGAAAAAGGACTGAAAAAGAATGAAGAGGTTTTCAGAGAGCTGCAGGACAACATGAAATGTTAAGAACATTTTTATGTATCATAAGGATACCAGAAGGAGAAGAGGAGCAAGGGATTGAAAACCTGTTTGAAAAAGTAATGACAGAAAACTTCCCTAACTTGAGGAGAGAAAAAGTCATGCAAGTTCAGGAAGCACAGAGGGTCTCAATAAAGATAAGCCCAAAGAGGCCCACTCCAAGACACATCCTAATGAAAATGGCAAATTTCAAAGACAAAGAGAGAATCCTAAAAGCAGCAAGAGAGAAACAGCTAAAAACATACAAGGGGGCTCCAATAACATTAGCAGCTGATTTCTCAACAGAAACACTACAAGCCAGAAGGGAATGGCAAAAAATATTTCAAGCAATGAAAAAGGCCTACAACCAAGAATATTCTACCCAGCAAGGATCTCATTCAAAATGGAAGGTGAAATAAGGAGTTTCCCAGACAAAAGAAGGCTAAAAGAGGCCCTGGCTGGTAGCACAGTGGACAAGGTGCCGGCCTGCAAACCCAAAGGTCAAAGGTCACAGGTTCGATTCCCCAGCCAGGGCACATAACAAGGTTGCAAGCCAGGTCTCCAGCCAGGTCCTTAGCTAGAGGCAGATGATAAGGCAACCATACATTGATGTCTCTCTCCCTCTCTGCCTCTCTCCCTTCCCCTCCTTCTAAAAATAATGAAATAAAATCTTAAAAAAAAAAAAGAAGAAGAAGAAGAAGGCTAAAAGAATACATCTCCTTCAAATCAGCATTGCAAGAGATGCTAAAGGGTCTGCTTTAAGAAGATGAAGAAAGAAGTCCTGACTATTGGCACTGGCCTGTGAACCCAAAGGTCATGGATTTGATTCCCAGGCAGGGCACACATAACCAGGTTGTAACCAAATCTCCAGCCAGGTCTATAGCTGGAGGCAGATGAAAGGCAACCCCATACATTGATGTCTCTCTCCCTCTCTGCCTCTCTCCCTTCCCCTCTCTCTAAAAATAATAAATAAAATCCTCAAAAAAAAAAAAAAAAAAAAAAAGATGAAGAAACAGAGAGACAGACAGGAACACAAGTACAAAGGGAAAATTAGATAATGATTAAGTACCGATCAATAATAACCTTAAAGATAAATGTATTAAGTGCACCAATCAAAAGACATTTAAATGAATAAGAACCAACTTTAACTTAGGAATGCTTCAAAATGATCTTGTTATAAAATGATTTTACTAAAGAAGGTATAAATTTTTATATTACTTGTATCAGCATTACTATAGGTTAAGTTGTCTTAGATTGGAATTATTTCACAATATGGGAAAATCAGGTTACTTGCAATAACTCAGAAAAATTGAATGCAGTCAAGGTAGAAGAAAAAAGTAAGAAAATGTGGATGTATATTACATAGAATATATGCTATCTTTCTTATTCATTATTACAAAATATGTGCTTATTTATGAGTGTGTAATATATAGATTTTGTTAACAATTTGTGTTTTAAATAGCAACCAACTAGTGATTGGTGTGCTGTGAAATCAGCCACTCTTTAGGTTAGGAAAGATGCTGAGAATGAAGACCAATTTGGATGGAAGTTGCAAACTACTAAACTATAAGATTCGTGTACATAGGCAATATATATTCTCATATTAGCATGTTAATTAGATGAGATTCCTTTCAACTAAATCATGGAAATATACATTTCCAGTTATGAAGGCCCACAAACTGGGGATGCTTGGGAAAAGGAATTAATGCTATAGTAAACTTTATTATTGAAATGTGAATATACTTAACCTCTACCTCAACAGACTCTTAAATAGTTCAGGGGTTAGTTTAGGATCACATAGAAAGTCAACCACAAGTTCAAAAAATAGCTAGAATACTATTCTACAAAATTATTTAAATCCTAGGGATTTTTATTTTTTTACCTCAGCTTAGTAGACATAATAATTTCTACTCTGGGGACCAGCTGAGCACTGCCAGTGCCATTAATTCTGAAGGCTTCTACTTGTAAAACACATGCAGAGGAAAAACAGAGGGTATTGAAAGAAGTAAGATCTGTGCACAGCCCACCACCACCCCAAAATCAATCTAATATTTAAGATGGAAAACTCCAAAAAAAAGAAATAAGTTGTAGCTCCAGTAGCTTAAAATAAAGTTGAGTTGTGTTATTGGAGTGGGGAGGATCTGACTCAAAAACCAAATTCACTTTTTACTATGGGTTTGGCACTGTCTCTAGGACAATTTTCACAAAAGTGAGTTCTGCAATACACTATTTCTGTGATATATTTCACAAAAATAGCATTCCAGAATAAAATAAGTATTACAGAAGAAAAAAACTTGTTTAAATTGCTACAATATGTCTAAAATACTACCAATCATTTAACATGTAATAATTATATAAGCTATTGGCATATTTAAAATTTTTGGTATTAACTCTTCAAAATCCAATATGTACTTAAAATATGACTTTAAATATGTATAAAAATATGTATGTATGTAAATGTATTTGTGCATGTGTTTGGTGACATTACAATTCATATTACTTAAAAGAGTAATTTTTTTCTTTTTCAACGTATGGTTGCCTTTCACCTGCCTCCAGCCACAGACCTGGCTGGAGACCTGGCTTGCAGCCTGGTTATGTGCCCTGGCTAGGAATCGAACCAGCAACCTTTGGGCTTGCAGGCCGGCATCTTATCTACTGAGCCACCAGCCAGGGCTTTTTTTTTTTTTTTTTTTTTTTTTTAAGATTTTATTTATTATTTCCAGAGAGAGAGGATGGGAGAGAGACATCAATGTATGGTTGCCTTTTACCTGCCTCTAGCCACAGAGCTGGCTGGAGACCTGGCTTGCAACCTGGTTATGTGCCCTTGCTGGGGAATTGAACCAGTGACCTTTGGGTTCGCAGGCTGGAGCCTTATCCACTGTGCTACCAGCCAGGGCAAAAAGAGTAATTCTTTGAACAAATGAATTAACATAGGCATTTTAAAATAATGAAAAGAAAACTTTGTATTAATATGATTTGAGAAGCTGACAAAAGGCCATAATTAAATGGTGAATTGTCTGGACGTGAAAGGTAAAAAAAAAGTACACATTGGTGATTACAGAATAGACAGGGTGATGTTAAGAATAAAGGAAATGGAGAAGCCAAAGAACTTACATGCATGACACATAGACATGAACCAAGGGCGGGGCATTGCCGGAGGAAATGGGATACTGGGTGGAGGGGAGCAAAGGTGGGGGTGGGGGGCGGATTGGGACAACTGTAATAGCAAAATAAATAAAATACATTTTTTGGGAGAAAAAAAGGGGATGGATGTAATACAACAACAATAAAATTAAAAAAAAAAAAAGGAAAAAAAAATACATTTTTTGAAAAGAAAAAATTGTTTAATTTACAACATAACTAAAATATTTTCATTCAACATGTAATAATTATATAAGCTATTTATATTTTTAAAAATTATTGTATTAACTCTTCAAAATCCAGTATGTACTTTATAGTATATTACAATTTTGAACTGGCCCCATTTTAAATGGCTACTACATTAAGCACTGCAGATTTAAAGAATAAAGAAGACTTAAGTCTTCTGGGAATGAAAATAGAGTTTGTTTATTTACTTATAGCTCAGGAGAAGTCTGCCTATAACCAGGCAAATGTAGGTAGGGTCTGGGAAGGATTATTATAAGATGAGATTTTTTTTTCAGAGACAAGAAATGAAAGAAACTAGATCAAAATATTTCTAAGTATAAGTTTTTGAAGGTGATTAATTAAATGATGTTAGACACTGTCACAAGAGTAGAAATATTTTTAATGTAATATTTGTAAAAATATGCATGTGTGTAAATGTGTTTGTGCATGTCTTTGGTAATATTGCAATTGGCATTACTTTAAAAAGTAATTTTTAAACAAATGAATTACCATAAGCATTTTGAAATAATGAAAAGAAAACTTTGTATTAATATGATTAGAGAGACTGACAGTTAGAAGGCAGTAATTAAATGGTCAATTGTCTGGATGTGAAAATAAAATAAAATAAATACACATTGGTAGTTACAGAATAAACAAGGGGATGTTAAGAATAATAAAGGAAATGGAAAAGCCAAAGAACTTATATGCACGACACATGGACATGAACTAAGTAGGGCATTGCCAGAGGGAATGGGGGATATTCAGTGGAGGGGGGCAAAGGGTGAAAAATTGGAGCACCTGTAATAACACAATCAGTAAAATATATTTATTGTAAATAGTGCTGCTATGAACATAGGTGTACATAGGTTCTTATGAATTGGTGTTTCAGGATTCTTTGGGTATAGTCCAAGTAGTGGAATTGCTGGATCAAAAGGCAGTTCCATTTTTAGTTTTTTAAGGAAAGCCCATACTGTTTTCCACAGTGGCTGCACCAGCCTGCATTCCCACCAACAGTGTATGAGGGTTCCCTTTGCCCCACATCCTCGCCAACACTTGCTGTTTGTTGATTTGTTGATGATTGCCATTCTGACAGGTGTGAGATGGTATCTTATTGTGGTTTTAATTTGCATCTCTCTGATGACTAGTGATGTTGAGCATTCTTTCATATTCCTCTGGGCCTTTTGTATATCTTCCTCAGTGAGTTGTCTGTCATGGAACTGGAGAGTATTATGCTTAGTGAAATAAGCCAGTCAGTGAAGGACAAATATCATATGATTTCACCCATTACAGGACAATAATGAACAAAACTAACAACAAGCAAAACAGAACCAAATATATGAATACAGTGAATAGGCCTTCAGTGGTCAGGGGGAAGGGGGTTGGGGGAAAGGGGAAGGCAGAGGCAAGGAAGGGGAGCAGTTTAGACAAGAACCTCGTATAAAGGAACCATGGACATGGACAACAGGTGGGTTGACTTTGGGGGGAATGGGTGGGTGGGGAAGAGGGCAGAGGGGAGCAAAAAGGGGATGAATGTAATACAACAACAATAAAATTTTAAAAATTAAAAAAA
>PVIW01015761.1:0-18723 GCA_004026585.1 Noctilio leporinus | reverse complement strand
CATAGAATTCCATTGTGTATATGTACCAAAGTTTTTTGATCCAATCATCCATTGATGGGCACTTAGGCTGTTTCCAGTACTTGGCTATTGTAAATAGTGCCGCTATGAACATAGGTGTGCATACGTTCTTATGAATTGGTGTTTCAGGATTCTTTGGGTATAGTCCAAGTAGTGGAATTGCTGGATCAAAAGGCAGTTCTATTTTTAGTTTTTTAAGGAAACCCCATACTGTTTTCCACAGTGGCTGCACCAGCCTGCATTCCCACCATGAAGAACCTAGCTTTTGAGATGGGCTTTGGGGAGACAGAAGATGGAAACATGAACGGAGCTGGGGAGGCCAGGGGCCCTCCAGGAGGCACAGGAACACCGTGGGCCTCAGAGTCACTGGGGTGCAGGTTCACACTGTCCACAGCCACGGCCCGCAGGCCAGCTGCCAGGTCGTCTTCACCCTGCTCTCCTCACTTGCAGGGCAGGGACACTGGCATTGACTTTAACGCGGGTCATGAGGCTTAAAGGAGGTCATTAAAGTGGTTAGTGTCCAGTGTGCCCTCACTAATGGCAGCTGTGGTTGTCATCAGCCCACAGAGAATTTCTGGCTGGCGGGTCTGCAGCCCAGAGCTGCCCCCTTCTGTCCTGCTGCTGGTGTGCGCCCCGGCCCAGGCCCTCACCTCACCTCACCTCACCTCAGTTTTAACCTCTCTGTGGCTCAATGGCTTTTATGGGTTACGGGTCCGGACGACAGGGCAGGAGGGCCCCACCAGGTGGTTGGGGCAGTAGCAAACCTGACACCTGTGGAACAGGCATGGTACACGGCAGCTCCAGGTAAAGGTGTCATCATCGCCAGCGCCCCCGCCAGCCAGCAGGTCCCTGCACGGCTTCCGTGCCTTCCCCCTGGGGGGCCTTGTGACCTTTCCTCAGCTCCGCTCAAGCACGTGGAGCCTGTGTTTGTTTTCCTGGGGGCTGGGACAGCTCGCTGAGTCTGGCCTGCTGCTGCCACCCCCTAAGCACCCACCCCTTTCTTGGCTGCATAACCTTCTGGTGACAAGGGGAGGGGGAGGGAAACCCTTTCCTCCCAGGTTCAGGGTGGGGGAAGGGCAGGGCAAGGTAATTGTTCTTTTCTCCTGCTCTGCTGCTCCCACTGGCCTTGCCTTCCCTTCCCTCGGCTTAGAGACAGGGATGCCGAAAGTGATGTTATTGATGAAATTACCATAGCAACGACCCCTGGAAGGCATGCATTCCAGCTTTGTTATCCTGGGCCGAGCAGCAGGAAAGACTGGCCCCTCAGTGCATTGCCCACCCCCTACCCTGCTTCAGATGCATCCGTGAACTTTGCGGAGCACAATAATGTCCACGCTGATTGGGGGCAGGCGATTCAGTGTCGTTGAACTCTGCATACTTTGGCAAAGTATCTGAAGATGAGAGAAGGCCTTTAAGAAAAGTGGGGAAGGGTTGCCAAGGCCTGTCACCGGCCCAGAGAAGGCAGGAACCCTGGAGGAGCCCACTGGGAAGAAACTCGGGCACTCGGGCGAGGGAGGTGCTGCCCCGGGCCATGGCCCTGTCTCACGCAGGGTGCCAGGAAGGCCTCTGGCATGCCTTTCTCCCACTCCGATCCAGCCTCCACATGCTTGTTTGGGAAACACTTCTCAGGCTTATGGTGAGAGTTCAGTTAAATGAAAGTATCATCAGAGCCCAGGTCCCCCTCTCACGTCTTTTGGGCTCTGATGATAAAGAAAAGGGCTCTCACGTGCGTCCCAGATCTAGCCTTCCTCTCATCCCCACACCAATGCCCCTTCTCCAGGCACTTTCCTCTCACTGACAGCAGTAGCCTCTCCCCTGCTTCCCTGCAGCACCCAGAGTTCTCTCAACACAGACGTGTGTCACTGCCTGACTGACCATTTTCCATGGCTCTGCCTGCCCAGAATGAGGCCCTCCGATCCTCACCTGCACTCCTCGCCAACCTCCCTGGCCCAGAAGGGCAGTGCGCCTTGAGCGAGTACCTGGAGGCAGGTCCCCTGACCATCCACCACCATGCAGATGAAAACGGGGGCCCAGAAAGGTGACGTGATTACCCCAGGGCACGCAGCAGGTGGCACAGCCTGCCATGGGGCCTGGCACTGTCACAGTGGAGCATCCGTCTCTGAATACCCCACCCCTGGCACCAGCGAGACACTTGGTCCGAGTTTGCAGGACATAATTGGATTTGGATGAGTTGGATCAAATTAGATTGGACCTGGCAGGCAGCCTGGCCTGGCTGGCACCATGATTTCTGGGAAGGACTCTGAAATGATCTCTCACTTTACCCTCAAGGGGGAGATGAGCAGGGCTTTCTGCTGCTCCTGGCACTGCAGTTACCACCCCCCACCCCGACACACACACACACACACACACACACACACACACACACATCAGGACAGGCAACTAGGCCCTGGGAACAGCTGCCCGTGGCCCAGGCAGGCTCAGGACCGTCTTCCCAGGGACAGGTGCCTCCGGAAGTGCCCAGGCCAAGTAGACTCCAGGCCACAAGAGCCTCGCTGTTGGTGGCCGCCGCTCCCAGCGGCTCCCTCTACGGCAGCCTGGTCCCCAGGTAGCAGCTGCTCAATTGAGAGCCAGGCCTCTGCCCCAGGCCCTCATGGAGAAGGGCGAGGTTATTCTGTTTCCAACTCCCTTCACTCCAGAGACGCAGTGTCCCCTGGGATGGCCTGTTGGACAGTGAGGCCACTACGAAGGCGCAGAGCGCAGCCGGCCCGCAGAACCGACCAGAGTCGAGTCAAGAGCAGAGGGGAATGGGCAGCCACCCCGCCAGCGCCCGAGTGAGAGCAGCACCAGCGCCCAGAAGCCCCAGCTGGCGGGGCTCCCACTCTTTGTGGCCCGTTAGGAGTGAGCCTGGACTCTCAGAGAAAGGGCGGCTGACGGCAGGCCCGCCCTCCGCACGGGCTCTGCTCTCTGCTTCTCTCTCCTTGCTCTGAAATACTGCTTTTAATTTCTGTCTTTAAATTAACATAAACTTTTACAAACAAACATTTAATTTCTAGTACGGCAAGTATAAGTAGCTCTAACGTATAAACACAAGTTCTTCGGGCTCCTCTGTAATTGCCGGAAATGTAAAGAGGAGCTGAACTCGCCCCACTCGTGGCCCTGCCCCGCCCCTGCCCTCAGCTGGAGAAAAAGAGGGGCTTTGGGGCCTTGGGGCCTGTGTGGAACCTTGAGCGAGGGGCCAGTGACGGCCTCCGCTGCAGTCCTCTCCCGCAGCGAGGGCGACAGCACCTGTGAAGCTGGCCGATCGCACGGGGACGGTTCCCCTTCCCTGCTCCAGGGTGCCCCTGCCTAGTGCCAGTCAACTTGGAGCTAGACTGCTAGATCACTCCCCAGTACTGCTCTTGCCAGCAAAACAGCAAATCCTATTGGCTCGTTACTACTCTAAATTCTCCGAAAGAAAGATCAGCCCCAACTGGTGTGGCTCCGTAGGTTGGGTGCCACCCTGCAAAATGAAAGGAGGTCAGTGGTTTGATTCCTGGTCAGGGCACATGCGCAGGTTGTGAGTTAGGTACCCGGGGTCAACTGATGGCCAGTCCATGGTGTGGGAGAAAGCAGAGTGATTTCTAAAGTTGAATACTCTGCCTGGCCTCCCAAGTTCAGGGCCAAGTCGTCTCCCCCGCAACAAATGCATGGTTGGTATTGATCGCCAGGGTCTCCTGTAGCTTGTCGTTCTTGGGCTGGGAAAGGACATCGAGTCCGCCTTTCTCTACCATGTGGAAGCGTGAGCTTCAGCAAGGGCTGCTCTCCCCCAGCTTAGGAAGAAAGCACGTCTGCTTGGTTGGCATCACCTTCCCATGCAGACATGGAGAGCCCGAAAGAGCAGCATGGCACAGTGGCATAGGGTGGGTAGCCTAGCAGTCAGGAAGCTCTGCCGAAGTGGGGAGGGTCGAGACAGGCCCAGGTTTGGCTTATGGAAGGTGGGAGCGGCACGGGAGTGGATGGGGCAGCTTGGGTGGTCAGTCGGCAGTCAGTGACGAAGCTGAGAAGAAGCTGGAGGCCAGTTCCTGGTATATCTGTGGGTACCTTGGAGCCAGGAGTGAGGGGTGCCGCTGGACTCACGGCCACCACCCACCGGCCAGACCCTTGGCAGGCCAGCCCTCTCTGAAGACGGGCCGGGGCACTGAGCATGACTGAGGCCAGAGAGCCACCTGCTAGAAGCCGCCTGGCTAGGCCCATAGTCACCCCGCACCTACCGTCCGGCTCTCTGCTGTCCGTGGGGCAGGCGTCATGGTGCCCGATTTACGGAGGAGGCTGTAAGGAGCCATTTTCTCCAGGGTGCGCAAGGCGCAAGGAGGTCAGGCCATCCTCGCCCCCGCCTGACTTCAGCAGACTTCTTTGCTGAGAGAGCCAGGTGCCCCCTTGCAAGAGCCACACCCATCCCAGCCACACCTCCCTGCAACTTGGAGCATTCACATCCCAGAGGTGCTGCCCATCAGCCCCCCAAGCCTCCCCTCGCCCCCACCGTTGCTGAACAGGCCTCAGCTCACCCGCTGCCCCACGCGAATCTGCAGCTTCCTGGGAGCTGCCCGGCATCAAAAGCCTGGGCTGATTCAGCTGGTGGTTGGCGGTCGAACTCTGCCTCTGTCCCACAGTTTGAATAAGTAAGACCATCGAGGGGAAGGAATAGTAAGAGCAGTGAAATCGGGTGAAACCAGAGCTGAGTAAGCTGCAGGCTTCCTTCATTCAGTTTCCTGGTTTTATTTAACTTCAGAGTCTTTACTGCAGCTGCCAGGGCACTTGTGTTTTTAAATACGTGTCAATTCCCAGTTGCTGCCCCTTCGTGAAAGTGGACTGGGTCAAGATGGAGCTGGTCCTCACCTTGAGCAGGAGAGCAGGGTGGCCCTGGGAGAGGAGGCCACCGTGTGTCCCCGTCTGCGGGGCTCCTCCCTCCCACCCAAGGCCAGCTCCTCTGGGCTGACGTGGAAGTCGGAGCTCAGGGCCGTGTGCGGGTGGACAGCAGCTCTTCCATTCCTCCACCATTAGCCTCTTGATGGACTTGTGACCTGCACCCTCTCACTTGATGTTGGGCCTAATAAACTCTGGAAACTGCTCACAAATTACCAGGAAGATCACCAACTGGGGTCAATTGAAAGGGGTCCAAGCCTTTCCAGGCAGCCAGGAAGGAGAGATCAAGTCTGCTGAGGTGGGGGACTGTCCCAGGAACTGTGGATAACTGAGGGGAAGGGACCTTGTTCTTGCTGTCACACCAGTGCCCTCAGAGCTGGCCAGACAGGGTGTAAAGGCCAGGTGTCCAGAGACATGAAGCGGAGGGTTCCTGCGGGCAGCCCAGCTCCATACTCAGGGAGGCCTGCAGCACAGAGGTGGACGGGGCATTATTGTCCCGACCCTCGTGACCACGGGCCTTCGGGGCATCATGGGCCTTCCAGGCAGGCGTCCTGATAATGATTCCCCGCCTCCGAAGGGGCTGCTTGCTTGTGGAGGGGAGGAGGGGCCCCGGAGCCTGCGGAAGACATTGCCCTTGCCTGGGGGTTGGAGCTGTGGTGGAGGCTCTGGAGCCTGGGAGGAGAGGAGGTGGAGTTGGCCGGCCTTGGTGGGACAGGCTGCCGGAGTCCAGACGGAGGCCACACTGGAGGGGCCTGCTGGTCAGGGCCACCATGGCCAAGGCTCCAGATACAAAGCCTGTTGCGGGTGGAGGGTGGGGGTGCCATGGCAGCGGGGGAGTCAGCCCCACACCCGTGGCTGGCCTCCCCGGTGAAGGCTCCCAGCCAACAGGGAGGTCACTGACTGCCTACGATGAGGCTATGGAGACCCGAGGTTTGTGCACACTTTTGCTTAAAAACCACTAGTAGGAATCCAGCAAGTACATACAGAAACGAGGTGCCGTGGGCCCCTGAACCTGGGATACAATTAGTGTATCTTTTGTTTCTGACTGGATATTTTTTATACTATTGAGGTTCTCACTGTGTTTCTTGGGCATCCAGAACCAGTGTTTGGAAGTTGCATCAGATAGATTGATTATCTCCATTTTACTTAGTTCTTTTCTGGAAGGTTAATCGGTTCTTTCATTTGGGTCACGTTTCTTTGTCTACTCATTTGGGCAGCCTCCCTGTGTTTGTTCCTGTGCATTAGGAAGAGCTGCTATGACTCCCGTTTTGGTAGTGTGGCTTCACGTAGTAAGTGTCCTGCAGGTGCAGTGACACCCAAGTTGGGTACCCAAGGTGTGTACTTCCTGTGGGCTAAGTACGCCCTCCTCTTGTAGTTGATCCTTGGTTGCTATTGGCAGATCAATGGGAGGGCTTTGCCCTGCTAGTCAGCTGTAAGGACTGCCTATGACCACGGGCCACCAACCTCAGCCCTCTGTGGAGGATTGGCTGTACAGGGGCAGGGTGGCAGTGCTAGGATATGGTTTATAGTTGTCCGTAGGTGCACAGGCTCTGGCACAGAGTGGTGCAGGCCATTGTCTGCCCCAACCTGTGTTGGGCTCCGTGAGGCCGAGGGGGCCAGCGTGGGGTACGTGCACATGGGCGGAGCTGCAGGCCTGCGCCGGGTCATGCAGAGCTTAGCACGTGGAGGTGAGGACAGCTCCACGATGACTGGGTACGCAGAGACACCCCTCTGGCAGTTGGTGGGGGCGTGGCCGAGGTGCTGGCGAGGCCGAGACTCTGAGGTCTGGGGCAGGGACCAACTGGTGCAGAAACTCACTGAGGGGCTGGGTGGGGCTGGCGGTGCCTGGCTGAGGCAGCTGGAGGCTCAGGGCATGTGGGCTCGGGGTTCGGCCTGCCACACTGGAGCTCATGGCATCCCCACGCAAACTGGGAAGTGCTGCACACCAACACCACTTTGATGCCATTCACCCCCACTTTAGTGGGGCTGCTGTCTGAAGCCCTGACCAGAAAGCAGACCCATAGACCACACCCCACAGTCCAACTCAGGGCAGGAGCTTCTCCCCTGTGGGCCCCTCCCCACCATCTACTGTGAGGCTCACAGAGCAAGGCCTGGCTCTAGACTTGGGCACCTTGTCCTTGGTGTGTCCCCAAGGGCCCTCTGTCAGGACAGCAAGGTGCCCAGTCCTGCATGAGCAGCGCGTGTGCTTGTGGCTGCCCAAGAACACTCCATTCAATTGTGATGCTCCATGAGCCATCTCTTTCCAGCCTAAAATGTTCTCTCCCCTCTCTCCTGGTCCCCAACCCCACTCTTGTCTGTCTCTCCCCAGAGGGTATGAACTGCATGAACAAAGACCATGGCTGTGCCCACATCTGCCGGGAGACGCCCAAAGGTGGGGTGGCCTGCGACTGCAGGCCCGGCTTTGACCTTGCCCAAAACCAGAAGGACTGCACACGTAGGTAGATGGAGGCAAAGGGGCCAGATGTCCCCATGAGTCTCTGGCCATGGGTTTGTGGGAGGGTCTGTCCTGTCTGCTGGACGTGGCGTAGGGAGGGCTGTCAGCCCCCAGGGGTGGGGAAACGGCAGTGCCCCTGAAAGGGTCTGGGGAGGCGGGAGGGGTGGGGCCGTGAACCCCAGGCTTGAGGTTTTCTCACCTAGCATCACCCCACCCACACAGCCCCAGAGCCAGGCTGTTATACGTGGGCCCTGCCAGCGCCTCCTGCACCCCCATCGTCTCCCCGACTCAGAGGCCCGCTGGCTCTGAGCTCTCTCGGAGGGAACAGAGAGTCTGTGGCACAGGGTCTGCAAGCCCAGGCTCTGGCTGGCTGGGCAGCTGACGCCTGGGACGCTGCGACCTGGGCCCATGTCTGCACAGAGGGAGGGAGGCGACTGTGAGCGTGCCCAGTCCTGGCCTGGGGCAGGGCTTCCACCAGGCTGCTTTCTGGTGCAGGAAACAGTGCAGAGAAGCCCGAATCCAGCTCCCCAAAGGGAAGGCAGCCCCTCTGGCCACTGCAGCGGGAGGCTGAGGCTGACCAGCTCTCATAAGAAAATGGCCTTGCTTTCCGCCCTTCATTCTGCAGAGAGGACAGCGGCCCTTGTTGGCCCACCGTCCTCAGTCATTGTGATTCTCTCAGTTATCTGCTCTCCGTGCATGCCCTGCCCTGAGATAGTCACCAAGATCTTGGGGACCCACATGCATTGGACACAGTCCCTGCCTCCAAGGAGTTCATGCCCCACCCATGGTTCATCCATTCCTCAAAGCTTCCTTCTGTCACAGTTCGGCCCAAGATGTGGGCCAGCCTCCCTCCTCTTCCCTCCAGTCTTTGCTGTGGGATCACAGGGATAAGCCTGTGGGCAGGACCCCTTGGCGATGCACCAGCCCCAGGATTGCAGCCCAGCCCTCCTGTCCTCTCTGCAGATGCCTTAGCTGCACAGAGGCCTGCACCTGGCCACCTGCAGAACAGAAAGTTACCAACTCCAGCCTCCAGGTCCTCCCTGCCAATAATCCGAGTATCCTCAGGACAAAGGCCAAGGACAGGCACATGTGGAGTGGGCTTTCTGAGGACAAGCCCAGCCAGAACTAAAGGGCATTCCTTCAGTGAGGAAGCCTGGCTGGCGCCGCCCAGACCAGCCCTGAGCGGTGCGGGGCAGAGAGCTGGGAGCATGGAGGTGACTCGCTGGCCATACACTGCCTCCTTCTGTGATGCTGCCTGGGAGGAGTGTCACAGCACCTCCCGGGTGGCTGACCTGGTCTGAGAGGATCTGGGAGTGGCCAAGAGCCCCTGCCCTGCCCTGCCCCAACAGAGCAGAGCCAAACCCTAGACCAGGACGTTTGATGGTGACAGAAACAGCGGCCCCTGCCTCCCTGCTGTGGCTGGCTGTCGCCAATGTGTGGAGAGTCTGAGGCAACCCCAGGGGCCCAGGTAGGTGGGCGCCCTGCCGCCCTCCTGTGACAGGACTGCACCAAGGGCTGTGCCCCCTCTCAGCCCCAGATGCCTCCGTGTGGTTCACAGAGGGTTGGTGTTAAGTTAAGCTTCCCTGTAGCTCTTGAGGTCAGTTGAGGGCCTGGAAATTCTAGATCTGGAGTTGGGCTGGGGGCTGCAGCCTCGCCAGCCTCTATGCACCAGCAGGACCACGGAGGCTCTGCACCAGAGTCTCATCCCTCCAGAGCCCAGGGGCTCACACCTCGGCCCTCGGGTGCACCAACACCCGTCAGGGGAATGAGGGGCCCTGAGCGTGGCCCTCCCTCGAGTGGCCTCAGACAGACCCTGCTCTCAGGCTCCACCCCATCCACTGTGACGGGGGCTTTTTCAGTCTGCAAAGGCACATGATGTCTCGCCTGCCGTCACGCCGTGTCTCCCCCGCACCTGGGGACTGGGCTAAGCTGCCTCCCTTGGTATCCTGGGCCTCCCTGGGCCTCATCAGCAGAGACGAGTGTCAGGGATGGGTGATGGGGGTGGAGCCCCAGTTGAGCTCCTGAAGCAGTTCTGCAGACCCTTGCAGTGTCACCCTGGAAGCTGGGTCTCTCCTTCAGATGGTCCTTAGCTCCCTGCGGAAGAGGCAGCTGCTGGGACCTCTGGTCACTAAAATAGCGTCTGGGACGCTGAGCGGCGGCCTGTACATCTGTATGTCTTCCCCACGGCGTGGGCTCCCTGGCTCCCAGGCCTATGCCTGCACAGGCTCCAGGCTGTGCTCGCAGGGAGGGCAGGACCCGGAAAGGCGTGGGCTCCTCCACCAGGGCGATGCCACCAAATGGCGCCCTCTGGGACCAGCCCTGCTCCGTCAGCCTGACTGCCAGCTCAGAAGCGTCAGCTCCTCTGACTGTGGCTGGTCTGAGGTTACTTTTTGCTAATTTGAACATCGTTAGGGTTTGGCCAAATACGTTAAGAGTGTAAATAGAATTCTGGGCAAATGGTAGGTCTCCGGAGACGCCCTGCCCTCGAGGCCTGGTGAGACTGCCAGCCGGCAGGCAGGGGTGGCAGGACCCTTCCCGGAGAGATCCTGGGCCGCCTCTAGTGCGCTCCTCACCGAGGGCAGTGACAGCTGCCTGTCTTCTTTTCCACCCGCTTGAATTTGTCATTGACCCTCCTTCAGACTGGCTCTTCCCTGCAGCCCCCTTCTCAGGTGACCTAGGTCCCTGGCACTACCCACCATCCTAAGACTTCGTGTTGAAGGGCCCCAGCTCCTCCGGGCCGTAGGCATTGCAAGCTGCATGACATGCTTAACAAAAGGTCATTTTCAAAACTGCACCTGAGGAGACATCAGTTTGCATACATTCCGTCTGCCCTGGGGGTGGTCAGGACTGGGGGAGGATGGGGTTTGAGGCGGCTGCTGGGACTTGAAGAGATTCCATGGGGACATCCTTCCACACGCCCCAAGACGCAAGCAGAGAAAAGAGAGCTCTCAAGAACTAAGGAAATGAATGTCCCTGCCCCCCACGCCCTCCCTCCCATGTGCCTGGTGTTAGAGGCCATTGCCCCATGGAGACGGGCCCTGTGGAAGTGTCTTTGGCAGCCCATGGAGGATCAAATTGTGCTGCCTGTCCCTTTTTTTAACTCACGCCGTCTGAGTGTGCTGGTTCTGCTCCAGGCCCAAGTCACCTGAAGTCCGTCTCTGTCCCACCCAGCAACCTTTAGGGAGTGAGGTCCAGGGAAGGTGGGCCTGTCACTGGTCATCTGCTGCCCTCGCCTTCCTCCCCCTTCCTTTAAAAGAAGCACCAACACTAGGAAACTAACTGTTCTTGTCCTTCTGTTTGCACACACATCTGTACACTTTGGGCCTCGCTAGTGACCTGTAACTATGGGAACGGAGGCTGCCAGCACAGCTGCGAGGACACAGACACGGGCCCCCTGTGTGGCTGCCACCAGAAGTACGCCCTCCACTCAGACGGTCGGACGTGCATCGGTGAGTAGGCGCCAGTGCGCACCAGCACCCCCCACCCCCCTGCCCCCTGGGGTGCGCCATGTGGCCCTGACGCCAGCCAGCACCCTACCCTGTCCCCGCTTCCAAGAAGGAAGCTTAAGGGAAGCAGGGAAAAGGGTGCCCCAGGACCTGACGGGCTTTCTAGGGAGGCGTGTCCAGGGCGGTTCAGCGGGTCTTTGACCTGTCCTCATCCTGTCATGGGGGCAGCCAGGCAGGGGCTCTAGCAGGGAGGTCTGTGCCCAGGGTGGCCAGGCAGGAGGGATTCTGGGAAGGAGGCCTGGGCCCAGGGTGAGTGGCTGTTGCTCCCAAGGCACGGGTGTCCTCTGGCGCGGAGGCATAAGACTTTCACCCCTCGGGCCCGCCAGGGTGCTGGCCCTCCGGACACCCGATGTCTCAGAACACCGCCCTATGCCCCCGTGGAGAGCTCCCGGGAGGGGCCTGGCTGCTTTAACTGCTGACCCTGCCCGCCTGGCAGGGCTCTGGCCGGCCTCCTCTCCCCCTGCTTGTCAGTGATGGCCCCCTCACCCCACGTGTCACAAGGCGCCTCTGTTCCGGTCGCGGTCATTTCTTCCTCCTGGCGCTTGTTTCTAAGAAGCGGCTTGGCTACGTGTGGTCACCTCGTGCCGTAATCACCAGTAGGCTCTTTGCCTACTCAGAAGTAACGGAGCTTTTTCACTGCGAGAAGGGGATTTCGGGTTGGGGTCTGTCCCTCTTTGCTCTCCTCCTCCTTGCTCTTCAGTGTGGCAAACTTCAGAGACTCGGCAGTCAGTTGCTGCGGTTGCTTTTTTGTTTAAAAAAATATCTCATTTATTAGTTATCGACTAGGAAGATACTTCTTGAGGGGCTTTCAAGTGGCAGGGTTGACCAGCCACGATGCCCAAGTTTGCTGTCACATCCCGTCCCCTGTGACTGGTGCCGGGCGGCAGGCGGGGTGGGGCGGGCCGGGGCCGGGCGCCTGCTGTCCCATCCAGTCCCCGCTGCCGCCCGGCTGCTGCCTGCGTCGTTCTCCCTCCCTGCGTGTGGTCTCTCCTCTCCAACAGCCGTTTTTGGTTTCATTTTACCTCATTCCTCCTGCTTTTCTGGTGATGGTCCCTGATTGCCTGTCTTGTCTGATAAGTGACGTTCATTAATTATCTTCAGAGCCAAAAGCCAAACCAAACCAAACCAAAAAAATTCAAAGCAAAACCCGGTCTCAGACCAGTGTCTCTATTGCAGCCTGATCCCATCTAGAACCCCCTCTCCCGCCTCTCTCCATCTTGCTGTCCGCCCACCCCGGGGCTCTCTGGCCCCGGGCCCCTCCCTGTCTCGTCGCTGGGGACTCCCTCAGTGTTGCGTCTGCGACCAGTGCAAACAGCTGCCAGCCAGACGCCCACCCAGCTTCGTCTAACACATCTTGTCTGTCCACCTGGCTCATCCTTTCTTATTTTTTATCTTGTAACGTCTGCTGCATGTGACAGCCCTGCCTGGTCTTTTAACGTAACTGCCCTCATCCCTCTTTTCCTCCGCTTCTCTTAGAACTCCTTTCCTGATCAGCTCTAGCCTCAGCTCCCTGATGGCCAGGAGAGCCCTCATCTGCCTGCTCCCTGCTCCTTAAGTTCCTGGGAGCAGAGTTCCTCCCTGCTCGCCTCCCGCTGGGCAGAGGCAGGACCGGCAGACCTCCCCTGGCAGCGCTCCCTGCCCAGCGGCCACAGTGCTCTCTCACTGTCCTAAATGACAGACGTCTCCGCAGACCCCTGTCGAACCCCTCACTGCATCCTCCCGGCCTCTAGAGACAAGCAGGCAACCAGCGCTGCCCAAATCGCTGCCCTGGTTTCTCTGTCCCTTCGATTGGATCCATTGCTGTGTGTGTGTGTTTGCTCCTCTGTATGTTTTGTTCTTAATTTTGCATGAGTGTTTGACACACTTTCACGCCCTTGAGACAGGGCATCTGCTGTCCAGGCGCATCCATCACCGGACCTCACGGCCTTGTCCCCTTCTTCTGTGCCTTGTCCTGTGCCTTGTCCTGTGCCTGCCTCCCCATGTGAGCCAGGGGTATCTGGGATTGCTTGTGTCTTCGTGGCTCTGCGGTGGCACTGTCTGCTCCTGTGCCCCCCAGATGCATCCTGTCCGCTCTGACCTCAGCTGCCTCCTCTGTGTGCAGATGGGCCCCACGTCCCATCTGCATCCTTTGTGGTCATCCCTCTTCTCCACCCCCACCCACCCCTGCTGCCTCTTCGCTCTGCCCTGAACACGCCACCGCAGGTGCTGGGTTTAGCCCCTTGGCCACACGCTGCCTTGGCTTTGCGTGCGCCACGCCGGAAGGCTGACTGTCTTGGGCCGCGGGAAGTGGGCTGTCATTAACCAGTGGCTCCATGTTTGTCCCTTACTTGTGTTTTAGAGGAGGATGAGGCTGCAATTGAGCGCTCTCAGTTCAATGCCACGTCAGTAGCTGATGTGGACAAGCGGGTGAAACGGCGGCTACTCATGGGTAACACTTTTCTTCCACTTCCTTTGTTGTCCTTGCACCTTTGTTCGCGTGTGTGTGCGTGTGCGTGGTGTGTGGTGTGCGGGCGTCTGCATGTGTGCTAGCGTGCCGGGTGGTGAGTGCGTGTGCGGGCCCGCGTGGGGGTGTGGGGGCTGTTCGTCTGTGGGGCGTGCCCACGTGTGTGAGTGTGGGGGCTCCACTCCAGATGTGGACTTGCTTTTTCCCTTTGAAAGTTTTTACCGCTCATCAAACGTGTATTCTTTATGTGTTTGTAGCAGGGAACGCAGAGCCCCTGTCTAGTTGCCCCCGCGTGTGAGGAGGCGTGTGCTGCGCCGCTGTTCGCAGCAGTTGCGGCAGCGGCCCTGAGACGCAGGAGCAGAGGCGCTCCGTCGTGTAGGGCAGGCTGACTCAGGCAGCCGGCCCTGGGCCACCCTCTCGGAGGAGAGCGGCCACGGGCGGACTTTCGGGGTCTCCGGCTCACCCCGCTCACCTTGCAGTTGTGAAACTTGCTACCCAGTGAGGGAGGACGGTTAGAGCCCCGGCAGGGCAGCCCAGGCCCAGGGAGGACTCACTCAGCCCCTCCTGGCCCCCAGGCTCTGTAATCCCACGACCTGCGGGCTGGCGGCCTTGGCCCACTTTTCCACCGTAGCCCCTCAGGCTCCCATCTGCCAGGGAAGGGGAGCCTGCACGACGCTGCGAGCACTGTACCTGGGCTGCTGCGGACGCGGGTGTGGGGAGAGGAAGGAGGGAGACCTGACTGCTCGTCCGCGGAGCTCAGTCTGCGCAACAGGAGAGCAGGTGTCCCCCTCCTTTGCGCCTCCCTGTTTCTCAGCCAGTTCCCCGGTTCCGTTTCCAGCTTAGCCGCTTACTTATGACCAGGAGAAAGTCATTTTCCCTCTTTAGGTCTATTTCTTCCTTTCTGAAAGGAAACTAGCCAAATACCTAACCATAATGTTGTGAAGAGAAAATGGGATAACGCAGGTAGAAGCAAGCGGAAGGAAAAGAATATGTGCCAGCTGCTCTGTAAAGAGGAATGATTAGTTCTGAACCCCTAAAGTCAGGCTGCTGGCCCTGGGCGGCACCAGCGGCCCGAGCTCTGGGACCAGCTGCAGGGTTACCTGGGATGGTCCTAGCCTTCTTTGTGGCACTGTGACAGGTCACACCAGCCTTGGGAGCTGACGAGGAAACAGGCTCACTGGGTGCCCTGGCTCGCCCCAGGTCACGCTGCCCTGAGCTTAGCCCAGAGCTCCTGGCAACGCAGGTCATCTCGATTGTCGGGGGTCAGGTCCTGAAGGTCCTGGAGAGGTCACCTAGTTTTGTCATCCCCACATGGACCTCAGAGGAGCCCAGGCACCTGGGAAGGAGGGGTCCCAGGTGGGCCATGAGGGGATGCAGCCTTGAGTGCCGGGGAGCAGGCCTGAGGCCCCTTCTCCACAGTGGGGCTTTGAGGGGTAAAAGAGGCGCAGGCTGACTGGCGGTGCCCTGGGGACCCTCAAGTCCACACAGGGATGCGCACAGCCCTGCGTCTCGCACGAGAACTCTGAGGCCAGCCGGGGTCACAGCGGCAGAGGACTCGGCTCAGGCTGGAGGCCTTCTCTCCGCACGCTGTCTGGGCGGGGCGGCCTCGTTGGCTTGGGCTGTCTGGGTGAGCCTGGGAAGGGCTAGGAATGGCCACAGGTGGGCGTGGAGGCCCCACCAAGCAGGCGTGTGCAGTCTCCTCCAGGAAGGCGTGAGTCAGTGCTGTGGACTTTCCGGAAAGGTGGCTGGAAGGGAGTGGTGGGAACCTAAGAGCTGCGGGTGCTCCGAGTGGTCTCACGAGCTGGACCCATTGTCGTCAAGACAGGGCACCTGGGCTGAGCCGCCCGAGGCTGCGATGGCCTGGCAGGTGTCTTCCAAGCCCAAGGTGCCAGTAGGCTGCTGTGTGGATGGGGCTTGTTTTGAGGTGGCTCGGGAGGGACCGAGAGACGGGGCTCCCTTCCCTGCCAGGGGTGAGCAGCCACAGGGCAGCCCTAGCCGGCCCGGCCCCTTTCCGTGTCCCACAGAGGGCGGGTGGCCTCCTCATTGTCGTCTTCCTGTGCCAACTCACCCTCCCACAGTGGAGGTGGAGAACTTAGGTTTATGTGCACTTGCAGGCTGTTTGGCTCAGAATCGTCTCAGAAACGCTTTGTACCCAGACCTCAGCAGGCACAGGTACCTGAGATGCCTGCAGCTCACTTAATTGCCTGCCTCTCCTCTGGTCGCGGCCAGGAGCCAGGACGTAAGCTAGCAACAGAGGACACAAAATGTAAGAGCCAGAACATGGCCCTCTACCCAGAGTTGAGCCTCTGGCTTCTTCTCTTGGAATCTGGCTGCTTCCCAAGGGCTGGTGTTTGGTCGCAAGGTTCCAGGCATGGAAACACTGCAGCCAGCACTGACTGAGACCCTGCCTGCAGCGCCGCTGCGGCTGTGGCCTCGCAGAGGCTCGGTCCCTGGAGCGCCCGAGTCAAGAAGGCTGTCTGTTAGGAACCAGGAAGGGGCGCCGGGAGGGTCAGTGGCCCGAGCTGCGCTTGGGCTGCGCAGCTGACGCAGCCGGGAAGGCGAGCGGCCCAGAGGCGGGCGGGCTGCAGGCAGGAGGCATGGTCGCTGTCAGTCCAGAGGGTGAAGCCTCCGGAGAGCTGGGGCGGCAAGGGAGCAGCCCAGCGGTCCGGGGCTTTTGGGGGCCAAGGCCCTGCCCCACCCTCGGGGGTGGCAGCTGCACCCAGCAGCCGCTGTTGATAATTCCCCAGTCACTGAGCACAGGCCGAGAAGAGGAGGGTCATGTTTACTTTCGCGAGGCCTCAAAATACGTAACTGATCCTAGAGTCCCGTTAAGATCCGTGGCAACGTTTGGATGGGAGGATGGAGTGATGAATTGTAATTATCTGGCTGGCGGACTGTGTAAAACATCTGAGCACACAGCTGAGGTGGCCACCGGCCCTGGGGCCCTGCGTGTCGGCTTCAGGTCTTCAGTGGGCCCCTCTCCCCTCTCCCACAGTCTCCTTGGGTCAGAGGCCATATCCGCTTCCCAGTGCCGCTGTGAAAGAGCTACCACAACCTCAGTGCCTTCACACCAGCCCTGTGTTCCCTTCCGTGGGTCAGAAACATGGCTTGGGGCTCACCGGGCTGGTCCTTCTGGGAGCTCCCGGGGGAATTCATTTCCTGGCCTTTTCAGCTCCCGGAGGCCCCTCGTTCTGGGGCTCACCACCCCTCCTCCATCTTCAAAGCCCCAGCACTGTGTCCTGGCCGCTGCCATCACATCTTCCTCTGACCTCCTTGTTCACCTTGAAGGACCCCTGTGGCCACGTGGAGCCCACCCAGATAGTCCCCAGGGATCTCCCGAGTCAAGGGCCTTGCTTTGCAGTCACCTCTGCAAAGTCCCTTTTGCTATGCAGCTTCACGGGGAGTCAAGGTGCGGATATTAGGGGCTGTTAGTCTGCCAACCACAGTTCCAACGTGGGCTGGGAGGAACCTCCCGGGGCTCTGACTGCCGTGCACCCCACTGAGGCAGAAGCCGTGCCGCCCTCCTCACTGGCTTACCCCCAGGACCGCCAGCCTGCAGGCACCGGGCAGGGGGCAGCGTGGGCACGCAAGAAGCCCCACCGCCCCTTTGGGGGCCTCCAGCCTCTGCAGTCCCCCAGCAGCGAGCACTCCTGGTTCCTCAGGCTGTCTCAGCCCTCTCCAGTGAGTCTTCCCACTCCGCAGGTAACGAAGTGAGGCCTGAAAAGGGAAGAGATGCCCTAGGCCCACCAGGCCGGGAGCAGCAGTCTGGCCAAGGTCGAGGCCAAGGACTCCCCAGTCCAGGGCCCCAGGTTAGGAGCAGAGTCAGGCTTGAGGCTCAGCAGCCATGTCAGGGGTCCCCTACGCTAAGGCCCACTGACCACGCCGACTGTTAACCTTCAGCCCCAGCTTCCTCTGGGCCGTGCACTATACGAAGCCTTCACTTAGGCCACAGCCACCAGTGAATCCCATCTTACAGGTGAGGAAACTGAGGCACAGAATGGTTGCCAGGAACTCTCTGCACTCCTGCAGCGGGCACCTGCCCCTGTCCCTGCCCTGCTGTGCCGGGGCCCAGGTCCCCGCCACCACCCGCTAGGCTCTGTGTGCTGCCTGGGGCCTGACAGCAGCACAGCACTTAGTAGGGGAGCTACTGGAGAGCCCCGGGCCTGAGGGCTGGGGGCCTGGAAGGTGGGAAGACCAGGGGTAGTGGGATAGTTACAGCAACACTGGCCGACATTTGTGGGTGCAGTCTGAGCCCCACACCGTCCCCAACTTCATGTAACCACAATGGCCACCCTTAGAGGTCCAGGTGATGTCACTTTTCTTGACACTTAATACTCTTGCTTCTCCCCTATCTCCTGGCTCCTCTGTCCACCCAAGAGCTGCCCACCTAGTCCCTTCTTCTGCAGCTGCCATCTCCACCATCCCTAGGTCTCCTGATTTCATCAACCTGTGTCCCAGGCCCCCTGTTCCCACCCCTAGTTCTAGATAAGGGAGGTAGTGGCACGGACAACTCCCCAGGCCAGGCTTGGAGGAGGAGGCCAGGCTGGAAGCAAAGGCTGGGTGACCCTGCGGCCTGGGCAGGTAGCCTCCCTGCCCTCAGCCTGCACTTCAGCCTCTGGCCTCCCTCCTTCAGGAAAGAGCAGGTGGTCAGACTTCACTCTTGTTGCCTAGCTGGTCCCACATGTGGCTGGTCTCTGGCCCACTAGGGCTCCAGGCTGAGCCCTGAGCCCTGCCCTTGGTTTAGTCACACGCACAGGCTACATGCTGGGCATGGTGACTCAGCCATGTCAGCATGTAGAGTGGGTGCAGGCCGGGTGCCAGCAGAGCCGGCTAGAGAAAGGGCAGCACAGGGACTGTCCGGCCCCAGGTGGCGGCCTAGAGCCTCCTACTGTAGAGGATGACCCACCCCAGCCACCCGAGTTGGGCAGAACAAGGGCCCTAGCATTTCCGGGGACCCTGCAGCCCCCGCCCTGACGAGGCCCAGAGCACTCCCCGTGAGCCCCCTGGCTTCCCCAGAGGCTGAGGTGTGCCGCTCTCCCAGCTCTGGGCCTCAGGTGAGGTTTGAATCTGACTCTGGCTGGTGGGCCGTCTCATAACGTACAAAAGCTGTGGAGACCTCCCCTCTGCGAGCATAGCTACCCAGGGCAGGTTTCTGAGTAGCGTCTGCTCGGCCCTCCCTGGCAGTGAGGGGCAGGGGGAGGGCAGGGTACCAGGAGCTAGGGACATGCCCTCCCCAAGGCCTGGGGCAGTTCTGTGAGGCAGACCCCCAGAAGGGCTGGGGTCCCTGGGGCAGTTCTGTGAGGCAGACCCCCAGAAGGGCTGGGGTCCCTGGGGCAGTTCTGTGAGGCAGACCCCCAGAAGGGCTGGGGTCCCTGGGGCAGTTCTGTGAGGCAGACCCCCAGAAGGGCTGGGGTCCCTGGGGCAGTTCTGTGAGGCAG